>JAXQQM020062730.1:0-53373 GCA_034641835.2 Pinus albicaulis | reverse complement strand
TGAGGTTCCATAACTAGGGCCAATGATTTACTCAATGTAGCATCTGCAAAATGGTGGGATGTACTCTGGGTTTCTCGTGCTTTCATTCCAAGCAAAAAAGAAAACATGGACTATTCAGAGTTATTTAGAGTTGTAAATAAATGTACAAGCCTTACCAAAAAAAAGTATAGATAATTTAGTTGATAAATTCTTCATGCACTATTAAGGCTAATAGGAAATGGGGCATAGGTAATGGACCATAGGTGAATGATTTGAAATTTTTGAAGTGCAAGATCTGTAATTTCCCAATTGATATTTTTTGGTAATTTTGTATAGACTCCAATTAATATTTTTTATTGCAATCATATCATAATGAAAATCAACAAAACACAAAGTCACTTCCTGACTTTTAATTGCCTATAAAATGCATTAATACGAGTGTATAAATGTGATATATAAAATTGTAAATAAGTTCTCATTTCTTAAAAATACATAATTAATTGATAATGATTGTTAAGTGGAGTGTTAAGGTTTCATTGAGCATGTATCATAGATAATTTATGTCTTTAAACTTTCAAAATTGTAAGGAATTTCATTTCATTGTCCAGTGATGACTTTTTATAATTTGTATTTTTAAATAAAATGAAATTATATCATGAGCCAACAAGGCACAAAGTTATGTTATCAACTTTTATTTATTTATATTGATTAATATGAGTGTATTAATGTGATATATAATAGCCATAAATTATGAATAATTTGTTCCAAAAATATATATTGAAATTTCTTGATAATAAGTGCTAAGTAGACTATTTAGACTAGTGGGAAATGGGACATAGATTAGTGACTTCAAACTCTTTAAATTTTAAGGCATTTGATTTTCAATTTATAATTATTTCTAACTTACATGTGCTTGTAAATCAATTATTTTTGTGTGCAATCGTCTCATACAAGTCAATAAATCAGGAAGCCATTTATTGACTTTCATTTTCTATCATGTGGTTTAATAAGAGTGTATAAATGTGATATCATTGTTTTTGAAATCAAACTCCATGTAAAAAAAAATGTTTTTCATAATTAAAAATGTAATAATTATTTGATCACGAAGATAATGAATTTTAAGTGGACTATTCATTAAGCCCCAAGGGTTAGCTCAAGTGGTCTAGAGCCAAATGTGAAGTTCTTTGATATTGCTGTTGATCATGGGTTCGACTATTTGAGTTTTTTATGGTGAGGTTCCATAACTAGGGCCGATGATTTACTCAATGTACCATTTTCAAAATGGCAAGTTGTACTCTTGGGTTTCCCGTGCTTTCATTCCAAGTAAAAGGAAAGAAAACATGGACTATTCAGATTTATTCAAGAGATGGGTCATAAATGGATGTCTTTAAACGGTTTGCATTAATGATGTTTGATTTTCCCATCCACATTAATAATTTGTAAATTTCAAGTCTTAAATAAATTATTTCTAATAGAAATAATGTGATAGAATCCAACACATTAACATATTTATTGAATTCTATTTAGTTATAAGCATTGATACAAGTTTATGGATGTATTGCACTTTTGAAATTATTTAAGATCTTAATGTATGTAATGATATTTTTTTTTTCAAAACAAATTAGAATTAATTGATGATGAGTTCTATGTGGTCCATTTGATTTTCAATCCATAAATTTTTATAACTATGTATTACTAAATCAATTACCTATATATGCAATCATCTCATTTAATTCTATCATTCAGGAAGCCATTTATTTACTCTTATATGCCTATTATGTGGTTTGATATCAGTGCATAAATGTGACATTGTTGTTTTTGAAAGAAAACTCCATGTAAAAGAAAATGGTTTTCCTCATAAAAGTGGAATAATTACTTGATAATGAATGTCAAGTGGACTATTCAGGCTCATTCAAGAGATGCGGCATAAATGGATGTCTTTAAACTTTTTGCACCATAATATGAGATTAGATTTTTCCATCCATAATCTATTTATTTAACTGGATTTTCAAATTTCACTGAAGAGAGGGTCACAAATGAATGTCTTTAGATTTTTTGCACCATTATTATGACCTTTTTTTTACAAATTACAATTAATCGATAATTAATCCTAAATGGTGCATAAAAAAATTATAATTATTTGATAATTATTTCTAAGTGGTTTGGACCTCCCCTCGGTGCTTTATAAAGGCACTAAGGGGACTTAGAATATTTAGCATAATTTTTTTTTTACTTAGTAACTTTCTAGTATACTAGTTGCAATGCAAAATTTGCAAGGGAGGCACTCCTTACCAAGTCTTACACCGAGATCCTCATAACACCATCATAGTTTGATCAACAACTCCCCCTTTGGTTTATGGGAAACTTGGGGGTGAGAGTTTTTAGGCACAATTTTTTTGACATCAAGGAGTCTAGTCTATCATTCGTAAATATAATACCTTGCTTTCATGTTAGACATACTGATATGATTTAATTGATTCCTACTAATAGCTACTTTCACACCCATACTATGTATTGATATTTTTGTGCCAAGCAATTCCATGTTTGACCTATTCACGGTTCTCTAATTGGTTTGACATTACTAAAAATATTTATCTTATCTTATCTTAAGTTAATATTGTGTTTTTTTGGAGAGGCGTTTTACATCCTAGTATGGAAAGACCCCACGTAAACATTTACACTTGTAAATGCCTGTTTACAAGGATATGAGAAGGTCCCTGTTAAATGTTTTGGTCATAGAATAGTTAAAATAAGTTTGAGTTAGTCATTTGATGGGTTTACCGATGGTGCTTTACAAGTCCATAGTATTGCATATCCCATGATATTTTTCTGTGTTATTTGTTATGATGAAGTGTACATAAATGCTTCAACAAATCTATTATGGAATGTTAGACTACCAGATTAGATCCATCTTAACTCTAGAATTGATCCCTATTGGCTCTTGCTAGATCTTGATATAAGACATATCTATGTTGGTTTGCAAAATAAATAATGTTAATGAAGTCCTTGTGTTGGTTTTGATTATTAACAGAATGAATTTAAACATAATATGGGTCTTATGTAATATTTTGTCTTGTTGATTATAAATGCTATCAATGTCTTAAATTATATAATTATAAAATATGATACTAGAAAAATAAACGAAATTGCTAATAGTACCTGTAATTAAAATTGTTATGGTAATAAACATACTAGTGTAATTCTATGATTAAATAAATTTTATGGAGACTTTAAAATTGTGCCAACCTTCTACGAGAATAGTAACTCATCACAACCAATTCCATATTTACTGTATCAAATTATAATTAAATTGGTATATAATGCTAATATATAGAATACTCTTGTCACCAACTAATATCATTCAACTTTTTAAAAGGAACCATAAATAATATTAGAAGAAATAATGTAAGGAGTCCAAGTTTTAAGACATCAAATATTTGCTTCTACAACTTTATATAAATTTGTTTTATATAGCTTATCATGATAATTTTATTGAAAAAAATGGTGAATAGGTACATTTAAATAGTGAACTAACTGATTTTCAAACTTAATATAGTTAAAGTTATCAATTCTAGATCCACTCAATAATTCCAAATTTAATGAAACATGTTTGTTGTTAAAGTCCTTGTAATAGAAAACATCCAAATTTAATGAAATATGTGTTCTATGATATGTACATATAAGTAAATAAATAAATATAACATATTATGTGCCAAAAAACATGACAAATTAAAATGTTACAATATTCGAACAATTAATGTACAAAATGCCCAAAATAATCATTGTAAACATAATGTTATCCCTCTTTATTAACATCCAAGGATGAAGGTTATTGTTGATAACAAAAATTGGCGACACTGAGTAAATAGATGTGAAATCTCCAAATGGATTAACACCGTCAGCTGCATGAAATCCTAACATTACGAGGTTCAACTTTAAAATGTGGCCATTTATCTTCAATTTCCCTAAATGCATAACCATCTATAGGAATTCAAGAAAACCATCTCACTTCTCTTCCGTGCATGGTAATCCATAAACTGTGTTATGCTTTCACACTTGAACAATTGCTCCAAACGTGGAATTATGGGAACATGATGAAGAACCTTTTGAGGAAAATTTTTTGTTATTTGATTGGTTCAATATCTACTGCTATCACATTTCACGAAATTTGTTTTTTATGCATGTTGTCCATAACATATAATATTATCATTATGACATTCAACTATAGATTGATACTCATTTCCAATTTCTTTCATAATGGCATATAAATCTTGGTATGTGCGAGGTAACTTATTTGACGATGGTAACAAAAATTCACTTAACAATCTAGTACAACATAAAAAATCACTAATTAGTGTAAATAATATTAATCATAAATATTGAATTTTTATTTTACACATTAATTAACACAACAAAAAAAGGAAAAAAATAAACCTTTCATGTGATGAAACATATTATGTTATCCTTTAGGATCTGTGCCATACAAGTGTTTGAAAAACCATTCAAAACCTTTAAGTTAACCATAATAATGTAGAAGAGAGAATATTTTCTCTTGAGCATTCATAAATTGGTGTGGCTACCTTCTCTTGCATAGGTTCATCATCACATATAACATCATTGCTCTCATAATTGTTGAACAAGTCTTGGATCAAGTCATTTGTCCCATCATCTTGAACTACGTTAATCTTATCATATTCATCCATAGGATCATTATCTTGATCTTCAATATTCGTTCCATGTTCCTCAACATGTAGGAACATTATTTCTATTACTAGTACTTGAGATCACAGTACCTAGGGGGCCACCTTGACTATATAATAATTACAAAAAATAATGTGGAAATATTCTGCAGAACAAATATTATGATAATAATTTTTTTTACAAATACAATTAATATAAATAAAATATATATAATGATTCATAAATAACTTATCACTGAACAATATTTGTTCCCCCCTTTAATGTGCCCATTCTTCCTACAATGTCTATCAACTATTTCAGATGAAATTCTTTGCAGATCTATGCACCCGCGAAGCTTGCAAGGGAAGACACATTTCCCATCATTAACCCTATGCTGATTAGTTCCCCATTTAATGTTTTTTTTACATTCTTCCCAACAACAAGAAAATTATATAAAACAAAATATGCGTTTTCGCTCACGAAAAAGACCTTATAACATTTCAAAATTATTGTAGTTATTACAAATATGTCAAAACGTCTCTTACATGTTGAATACTTGTATATTTATTTTTTTCGGAATTCTAATGTTAGATGACTAGTCAAAGTCTAAAATGACCAGTCAAACAAATGATCAAACTGTTAGCGGAATATTGAATCCATATAGATGTTTTTTCAGACTTCTGAAGCAATATGGAGCTCTCATATAATCATCAAAAGTGAAATTCCATCTCTAGAAATTAGTATTCGGAATTTCTATGCCCTATTGTCACAATTCCAACAACCGATTTCTAGGCTGTCAAAATTCTAATGACCTAGAAATTGACCGTCGAAATTTAGATTCCCTAGAAATAATCCATCAAAATTCCGATAAACATGGGGACTTTAAACAATTTTTTTTTTTAACTGAAAATTTTCTTGACCCTTGCCACAATATGGGACATACCATCAGACTATGTCATCAGGATTTAGTCCTATAAGTAGTAGTGGCCCTAATATGGACTACGAAAGTAGCATCCTAGCCCAAATGCTTCTGATAGGAATCCAATTACCATGATTATTTACCATCACCTTTCTCAAAATTGGTCACCATGTACATGAAATTCCCTGCCACCATCACCATATTCTCTAGCGTCCCATACAGATACAACCCCATCTGCAACTTCACCTTCAGTCTCATATCTTTTTCCCCAACAAAACCTCGCTAAGGGTTTTGGTAAAAAGCATAAAAAAGAAGAAGAAACATCCCCAAACACAACGTGGGGAAGACTAGAAGAATAATATTAGGCTTGACCCTGAACATTCTGTTTGCATGCCTACATCTTCTCTTGATGCTCTCACCCACTCTCCTCTCTATATTTCTCCATTAAGCATCCCTTTGAAGGATTTATTCATCCATGTTAACGATGTTTCGGGGATACATGATTAAAACCCAATCATGCCACAAGTGGATTTGATCTTGTATACTAATTACTAAACAAATATGAAAGTGGTTTACCCATTTAGATTACTTTGTTAGATTTTATGTAGAGAAATAAAACTATAAAGAAACCTAATTAATTTTGTGCCACTCACGCAGTTGTGGCCATTAATTTTAAAAAACATTTCCCTATTTATACTACCATCACACTCTGAAAGTTGTCTCTGACGAAAATTGAATGTTCATTGGATATCCAATGAAAATTAAATTGTCGCTGAATATTTGACGAAAGTTGGGGCCTTTTAAAAAAAATACAAAAAATGCAAGTAAAATCCGACCTGTACGACCTAACTTTCATGAGACGAATTTTCCGCCCATATGTAGTGTGGTTAATGTTGGGACGTACAATGCATAGAATTGATAGTGCATTGGTTTTAGTGTTTGTATTGTGGATATCGACATTAACTTGAGTGTTTGGACAACGGACTAAGTTGTTTGTTTCATTGCTCTTAGTATAGGGGAGAGGCTTCTATTGTTGTGCAAGGACCAATAGTAGTTATACTACTGGTCCCACACATCCACCAAACATAAATTAAAAACTCACTAAAATATGCACATAAATATTTGATAATATGCACATAAATATTTGGAAATAAGTTATATAAGTTACATAAATATGTCCAAAATGGGCCCAGTTTTTTACTAGACCAACAACTTCCATACACCAAATCTAACATCACAAGTTGACAAGACCCACTGTCTCAAGTACCTCCAGTTCTGAATTACCATTCAAGGCAAAATGCACTACAAAACATTACAAAGCTACCCATCCAAAAGTACTATTATCCCATCAAACAATCCCCCACTGATTTTGCATTGGGGGACTACATCTCATTGCTGAATAACAGCTGGACAAAAACTGGGTAACCCCTGCACAAAGATTGAGTACCACCTGCACAAAAATAGGTGAAATGTCTGTCAGCAATATCTACATGTTTGTTTAACCATTCAGCCTATTGAAGACATTAAAAGACACCATTCAATTCAGGAAATAGTTCACCCAACCTTTCATTTCAAGAATTAAACACAACAGTCCTGGAATTACAGGAATTAAATTCTGAAAAGCATTTCAATTCAGAAATTAAATTCAGGAAAGCACAAGGATCAACCATGATAGCTTTTCAGCCATTGGATCATGTACAAATCAATCCACACCACACAATTAAATTTGGGAGATGGCAATCCATGCCAATCTTCCCTACCAATGAAATTATAAATCATAAAACTATAAAACCTCAACTGTTACTGCATTTGAGGCATTCGTTTTGCTCTTAAACTATTGCTGACATACATTCAGAGTTTTCAGACAGTGTTCCATTCAGTTTTCAGAAAGTGAGTTTTCAGACAGTGAGTTTCCATTTTGCAGACATACAATCATTTTCAGAAAGTGTTCCAGACATACAAACAGAGGACAGAGTGTGCTCAGTGTTACATTCCAGACAGAGTGTGTGCACAGTGTTACATTCCAGACAGATTGTGTGCACAGTGTTACATTCCAGACAGAGTGTGTGCACAGTGTTACATTCACTCTCTTCATCAGTTGCTATTCACTCTCTTCATCAGTTGCTGGAAACAACATACATGTATTTCGTTGTTCTTCAATAATGTTATTCAAGATATTAAGCAGATTTGGATATTGACTTTATATTGAATAAAATCTTTCAATAAAAATAGTTCTAACACACAGTCCATGTCCAAATATAAGTCCATTTTAAAACATGCACTTACTGATTTTAGACAAGTCCATGTAGCTAACAGCCATGTAGGTATCACATATCTTTCTGATGTTGATATTACAAGTAATACATAATTGACAAGTAATACTTCAATGCGAATTAATTCACAACAAACAACTGAAAGATTTCATGTTATTAGCAAAAATTTTGGAATTCATACATAATTATAGTTTACTCTATACAGTTTTGCTGTAATACTTATCAAATTTCTTAACGATGTTGGAAATTGCAGGTTGTAGCCATGCCAAGAGTTTCTATTGCAGATCGGATAAGGAACAGGAGGCGAGGGAGAAGGGGGGCCCAACTGCGGAGCAGTTCATCAGATGATGATGTCAATGCTCCCATTGCTCCTAGTAATGTAGTTGAAAAGGACCCTATGGTTGCAGATCATCCCAGCCCACCATCAGCCACAGAACCACCTTCGACCACAATACAAGGTGCAATTTCAACAAAGAAAATCAATGCAATCAGAGGCTGGACGAAGGAAGACATGCTTGCTGCAATTGATGACATCGAGTTTAAGGGATATTCAATCCGTGCATCAGCAAAAAAACATGGTATTGCTGCCTCAAACATACATTATTGGATAAATGGGTTGACTAATACAAAGCACAGAGGGCCTGTTACAGTCATGACTGAAGAGGAGGAAGATGAGGTGGTGGAGTGGTGTAAGGAGATGGCCCTATTGGGACATGGGTTAGAGCTTATCCAACTTAAATCCATTGTAGCTCAAATATGTCAAGGGAGGCCAAACCCCTTTAAAGATGGTTTTCCTGGTAAGTCATGGTGGAGTGGGTTTAAAAAGAGGCATCCAGACCTTGTGTTACGTACAGTAGAGGGCCTTGACAGAGACCGGGCTTTAAATCTACGCCCTGCAATTGTTTCCAAGTTCTATAACACTCTTTCTGCTGCATATGACCAGCACTCATATGCCCCATACCACATATGGAACTGCGATGAGACAGGCTTACAGGCAAGAAGAAATTGCGGTATGCGGGTAATTGCAAAGAGAGGGAGTAGAAATGTGCCTAAGATATTGCCTAAGAGCAGGGAGTGGATCACAATTCTTGCCTGTGTCAATGCAATTGGCTCATCTATACCGGGATTTTATCTATTTAAAGGTAAAAATCAACTAAAAAATTACATACAGAATTGTGAACCGGGGGCATGCATGGCTGCACATCCACATGCATGGATGACAAAGGAACTGTTCCTAAATTGGCTTTTCCACTTTGCTGCTTCTGTACCGGGTGGTGTCTCGCCTGAAAACAGGCACTTGATGATTTTAGATGGCCATGGAAGCCACATGGTTGTGCAGACAATCGAGGAGGCCAATAAGTTGGGCATTGACCTGTTAACATTGCCGGCTCATACTACTCACAGATTGCAGCCCCTTGATGTGAGCGTGTTTGGGCCTTTCAAGAACTATTTCAGGGTCGAGCGAGCTTCATGGATGGCAAAGAACCTAGGGGTGGAAGTAAAGAGGTTTGAGCTAGCTGAGCTTGCTAGCAAAGCATTTAAAAGGGCTCTCACACCTTCTAATATCAAGGCTGGATTTAGGAGGACTAGTATATGGCCACTCAATTATGATGCTCTTATGCATGATACCACATGTAGCCAAGCATTTGAAGTGGAAGTTCAAGAAGCAGAGAATTTAGAAGAGCATGTTGGTGCCCAAGAAGATGTAGCTGCTGCTGAAGGTATAATGTCCCTTTCTGAAGGGTTGTTCTGTGGTGGTGATGATGCCGAGCATGTCAGTGAGACACAGTTCAGTGATGAACCAACTAACAATATCAATGAGGCTGTGACACCCACTGATGCAGCTGACAATGAGCAATTGACCATGCCAACCCAAGTAAGTGCACCATCATGGTTGGCAGAGGCCGTGATGAATATCACCGGAAATAATGTAACATCCACCAATGAGGATGAAAGCATGGACATGCCTTCACAACCATCAGGGTTGAACACCGAACTTGTTCATTATTTTGTGGACAATGGATCACTAGAAGAGGAGCCTATTCAGCACGAAGTACCTGAAGAAGACAACAATGGGGGCCATTCAGTTGTCCCAGAAGATGAAATCCAGCAGGCAGGTCTGGAAAAGCAGAGATTACTTGGTGCATTCCTAAAGCTACCAATAGAGAGAGTGAAGGCCTCATCAAGGAACTTAGCCTCAGATTATCTTCGTTTAGGGAGGAGCTCACAATTTCTCACATCTGAAGACTATATGAATTTAATGTTCGAGTCTGAACGTAAAAAGAATGAAATTCAGGAAGCTAAAAAGAGAAAGAAGGAGTTAGCCAATGAAAAGAGGGTTGCAAGGATTGCAACAGCAGACGCTCGAGCAAAGGAAAGGTTGGAAAGACAAAAAGCAAGGGAAGAGAAGGAACATCAAAAGCAATTGGCAAGGCAACAGAGAGAGGCAAGAAAGGTTCAGCAAGAGTTGGAAAAAGGACAAGGGGTGACAAGCAGAGAAGAACATGGTTCAAGAGAGTTTGAGGCAAATAGGTTGATGTCTAACACGCTGGACCACATTGCAGAGCAGACACCATCATTCCAAGACCTGATTAACATCCAAGTCCCTAGCTATCAGGCAGGGGTTAGGCCCACCTCTTATACCCCTACTAGTGCAGGTTTGAATCCTAATTGTGTTTATATGACACCTGCAGTCAGTGCTGGGGTTAGTAACACAAGTGGACACTTGGGCTACTCAGTCCCACCATGGCTACATGGAGAAAATTGGAGTCAACCATATGCCAACATTCATGCACATCCTAATCATCCAATGTTGGGCAGTCCACCATACTTGGGCAATGCAGGAAATGGAAGCCATCAAGCATAGAGGTGCCATGACTTAATTTTTGTAACTACAAGACACTGTGATTTTGGTAAGGATCAAATAGGTTTGCTAATGATAGCATCCATGGATGTTTGGGAAGCTACAAACATTTTCAAATTAGTATGTATGAAACAATGTCTAAATCCCCCAAGTTTGTTAATTTGTTGAAGTTATAGCCTTATAGCCTATATCAGATTTTGTATGAAGTTATATATCAAACAGTTTATAATTCCTACATATCAAACAGTTTCTAAATCCTACAAGTTTGTTAATCTGTTGAAGTTATATATCAAACAGTTTTATGAAGTTATATATCAAACAGTTCATGATTCCTACATATCAAAGTTAAATCTTCCACTTAGCAAAAAAATTTTATATAAGATATGCTTAAACCAACTCAATGTAGCAATATCTACAAGAATAGAAATTAAATTATGGGGCTCTTCTAAAACACTCGTGTTGCAGACACGATTGTACATTAAGATTCAAATAGCTAACAGAATAGATTCAACATTTAGTCAACATGACCTAAAAGAACAGATTTCAGTCCCAATTGGGCCGACATCCAATTCAATTCATGTATAATTATATATATACAAAAGCTTGAGCTGGCGGGTCTCCCATAAAATTGCGGCTTAGAGTAATAAGCTTCATCATATATCTAACAGGAATTGTAGACGTAATTGAATCTTTTAATCTTAAAACAGGGCAAAACTCTAGTTAGCAACCAGAAATACTCTAAACAGTCTCCTATATGTGTTGTAACTATTGATAAAACATAGAATTATCTGTAATAAGCATGAAGCTCAGTCAAAGTATAAGCTATATCTATACGATACTTTGAAGCTGATTACCTCATAGTAAACATTATGACTCCTTGTAACATGTATGCCTTATAAGTTATAAGCATTGTATAACCAGATCAAGTCCCATTGTTACTGCTTACATTGCAGTATAAGCTGACCTGTACAACCCTTGTAACATTTGTAATCAGTGTATATGGATCTTACACAATGACGTAATGTAAACATCAGTGTAATCACTTGTATAAAGTAGAGCACATATAAGGTATGGTAATGATAGTGTATAGCTCTTTCCAGAATCTTCATAATAATCAACACTATTACACCCTTGTAAGGATAACTAGATACTAGTGTTTATACCTATATATAATGCCATAAGTATTGGATACTGTGTAATGATTAGTGTATAGCTCGTAATGAGGATGTAAGTACACTGGTTGAAACATGCAACTAAGTTTCTGTATTAAAGCTTACAGGATATAATTTGGCACTACTATTATAACCATAAAAACCTCGTAGTAAGGGTTACGTTTGCAGTATCCTTTTGATTACTGATCTTATCTATGTAGATCCAAATGGTAATCATTCACTACTTTGATTTTATATCTCATAGGTTACTTATCAGTAGTATTGCATGAGTGTAATCACGTAATCAAATCATGTATGTTATCTCTTTTTCATAGCATCATGGCACTCATAGAGCTTACAGACCACATACATCTTAATTTATTGTTCTCTTGTAGCTCCTCTCCAAACAAATTAAGATTGAGAGAGAATATAGCTTACACAAAAACGCATGTCCACATACAGGCAATAAGGGTCAAAGATCAAATTCCACACATAATGCAACCAAAATATATTTAATCATTACCACAATCTCTGACGCAAGCAATTCATCCAAACCATGCACAACGAAGGTCCCAGACAAAATAGTGAAGTCTTTGAGCCCAGCAACATTTAGTCAACATGACCTAAAAGAACAAATTTCAGTCCCAATTGGGCCGACATCCAATTCAATTCATGTATAATTATATATATACAAAAGCTTGAGCTGGCGGGTCTCCCATAAAATTGCGGCTTAGAGTAATAACCTTCATCATATATCTAACAGGAATTGTAGACGTAATTGAATCAAATTCTAGAAATACTCTAAACAGTCTCCTATACGTGTTGTAACTATTGATAAAACATAGAATTATATGTAATAAGCATGAAGCTCAGTGAAAGTATAAGCTATATCTATACTCAAAAGTATATAAGCTATCTATATGATACTTTGATGAATGCCTACGTAAACATTATGACTCCCTACTAAAGAATCAATTAAATACTCACAAAACGGTCTCCTATACGTGTTGTGACTATTATGATACAGCATCATAATTATGTAATAAGCATGGAAACTCGGTCAAAAGTGTAAGCTATGTCTATCGTCTGTATATCTATACGATACTTCGAAGCTGATTACCTCATAGTAAACATTATGACTCCTAAAAGATCAAATTCCAGAAATACTCTAAACAGTCTCCTATACGTGTTGTAACTATTGATAAAACATAGCATTATCTGTAATAAGCATGAAGCTCAGCCAAAGTATAAGCTATATCTATACGATACTTTGAAGCTGATTACCTCATAGTAAACATTATGACTCCTACAAGATCAAATTCCAGAAATATACCAACCGGTCTATCCGTCATGACAAAGTAAGCATAGCATTTATACAGCAACTAAGCAGCAAGAAGCTCGGTCAAAGTATAAGCTATATCTATACGATGCTTTGAGCGATTACCTCATAGTAAACAATGCAACTCCTAAAAGATCAAATTCCAGAAATACTCTAAACAGTCTCCTATACGTGTTGTAACTATTGATAAAACATAGCATTATCTGTAATAAGCATGAAGCTCAGTCAAATTAAGATTGAGAGAGAATATAGCTTACACAAAAACACATGTCCACATATAGGCAATAAGGGTCAAAGATGAAATTCCACACATAATGCAACAACAATATATTTAATCATTACCACAATCTCTGACGCAAGCAATTCATCCAAACCATGCACAACAAAGGTCCCAGACAAAATAGTGAAGTCTTTGATGAGCCCAACAACATTTAGTCAGCTTGCAGCTGAAGAACAAATTCCCAGTCCAATTAGTAGACATCCAAATTTAATCAAACACTAAAGAGAACCCAAAAACCAAAACCTACATTCAATCAAACAACACAGCAAAACCCAAACTGGCTAAATCAAACATAAAATACTCAAAAGAGAACATCTCCTCCAGAACTGGGTGCAGAGTATCCATTTGAGATAATTCGTCTCGGCAGGTTCCTATCAAAGTGATAGAATAATTCGTGCAAGCAGTTCCCTTAGATTTAACACTGTGAAGTTGTCTCTTTATGAATTGAAGACACTCTAACCCAATGACTACATAATTATTCTCCAAATGCACCAAGGCTATTGATAAAGCAGATACACACTCTAAAATGAGTTTAGTCATAAACAGATAGGAAAAAGAAAACTTGATGGAATTAAAAGGAAACACAAACTCTTCACTTCTAGGATGATTTTGAATGAGCGGAACTTATCCCTGATGATAACCTACTGTCTTTCCACGCTGATCTCCCCCATATGTGGAAGTCTTGTCCAAAAAGTATTTTCTGTATGACTTATTAAAGGTGGCGACGAGAAAATCACATTGATAATGTCATTGAACTGTGAAAAAAACCATTCAAAAAAGTTTAAAGGTAAAAACATTGCAAATTTCAAGAATGAAGGGAATGTTGCCACAACAAACCGCTAGCCAAAAAAATTCAATTTAGACCCTGAAAAAAGCTGTAAGAACCCTACCCATCGGCCATGAGTGTGGACTGGACCATGACCAGAAGAAACTGTAAATCCATTGAAGTACTGTGGTACCGATAAGCCCAAAAACAGAGAGAAGCCCAAGATGAACTTTGTCCTGAAACTATTTAGATTGCAAAATTGAAGGAAACTGAGTACCACACCCAAAACCCTACATTCCAATCAAACATTGTAAAACCCAAAACCCTACATTCCAATCAAACACTGTAAAACCACTCAAAAGAGAACATCTCCTCCAGGCTTCCAGTGCACCAGAGGTATCCATTTGAGATAATTCGTGCAAGCAGTTCCCTATCAAAGTGATATAATAAAATATAGACATCTTAGATTTAACACTGTGAAGTTGTCTCTTTCTGAATTGAAGACACTCTAACCCAATGAATACATAATTATTCTCCAAATGCACCAAGGCTATTGATAAAACAGAGACCCCACCTCTAAAATAAAGTTTCGTCCTCAAACAGATGGGAAAAACTTGGTCAGGTTAAAAGGGAGAGCATAAAACTCTTCACTTCTAGGATCAGTTTTGAATGAGCGGAACTTATCCCACCAATGATAGCCTATGTCTTTCCTTGTTGAAGTCTCCCCCCATATGTAGAGTGTTGTCCAAAAACAATGCTACCATGCCAGCAACTAAAGGTGGAAACGAGAAAATCACATTGATAATGTCATTGAACAATGAAAAAAACCATTCAAAAAAGTTTAAAGGTAAAAACATTGCAAATTTCAAGAATGAAGGGAATGTTGCCACAACAAACAACTCCTCAAAATTGTTAGGCTGAAAAGGAACATTGTAAGAACCTACCCATGGAGATCCCATGAGTGTAGGTAGGACTTGTCTTGGAAAAGCTATCATTCATTGAATTAATTGTAGTGATAAGCCCAAAAACAGAGAGAAGCCCAAGATTAACTTTGTCCTAAAACTATTTAGATTGCAAAATTGAAGGAAACTGAGTCCCACACCCAAAACCCTACATTCCAATCAAACACTGTAAAACCCAAAACCCTACATTCCAATCAAACACTGTAAAACCACTCAAAAGAGAACATCTCCTTAAGGTGAAATGTGTTTACAAACACATAGATATTAATGGTAGGATAGATTCCTACCTTAAAACTCCTATCCCTCCAGGCTTCCTCTTTCATTCCACAGAGTCCTGCATTGCATTGTCTTTGCCTTCTCCACTGACCTGCAAAAAAACAAAAACACAATCAAGCACCAACATTAAACAAAAATACAAAACACTTCAAAAAAAAAACCCCCTTACGCACCTGAAAGCACGAGCTGAAAAACGCACAACTACAGAGCCGAATAAGATTACGACAGGGCAAAGGTAAACCAACTACAGGGCCGAGGCATGAAAAAACCTCGCCAAGCATAAATAGCAAACAGCCGACCCATAACCACACAGCGCCGAAGAAAAACAACCAAACTGCCGAGGTTAAACCACCAGCTAAGCGAGGTTGAACAGGCAACGATTTTCCACCACCCACGATTGCAATGCTGCTGCAGCCGAACCAGGACCAGGGGAGCTCCACCCAGGAGAGCAGCGGCGCCATCGCCAAGGAGGGAGCGCGCGGACAGTGGCGGCGTAGGCGTCGGGCATTGGAGCCAACCATCGCAACAAACGGAGAGCCGAACAGACAGCAACCAGACCCGGACCAAAAATGAGTGTTTTGTCGACCAGGCTCCACAAAAGGGCGGGAGTAGACCGGCTGGACCGGTTCCAAGACCGCGTGACTGGCTGCACGTGACCGGCACGTGAAAGCCATGCCAACCAGCACCTGTCGTACATGAGGTGGCATCGGTTGACGTGGCTCGGGTCCAGTCAGCGCTGAGGTGTTCAGCGACTGACGCCTCTCCCCTAGTATATTGATTTTGGTATTTGTACACTATATGAAAAAATTCTTTAAACACTTAGTATAATTTATTTCATTGTATTGCACATATTTCAATGTTTGCAAAATTAATAATTTTTAGCAAGTTTTTTGTTGCATTTAAAACTAGCATTGATTTCAATGTTTGTATAATGGATAGAATTGATTTTAGTACATTGTTTTCATTGGTTTGTGCAATATGTTAGAATAAAATAAATATTAATATTGAAAATAAAGTGGGATTGAAACTAGCGAAATGAATCCCATAGCATCAATCATCACCTTCAGAGTTTGCACTTGATAATCAAGACTTCATAGGAGATCACCCATCCCAAGACTCTTTTATATCAAGTACACTTAACAGTGGAGTTTTCCCTATAGTTAAGCCCACTTAGCTTGCTATCCCATTTGTAAAATCTTATCAAGTATTGTGTTGTATGAGCTATTTATTTAGAGCTCCATTCACTCTTTTATTCAAGAAATGAAGGATTAATGACCCATATCCATGAGTATTAGTCACATTTGACCATTTTTTTATGATTTTAGATAGCCCACTTAGCACACATTACTTTGGATGATACTCATAGGGGTAGAGTAGAAGTGAACCTAGAAAAATGAATACATTAACAAAAAATTTCACCTTTTGGGCTTGCACCCAATAACTAATACTTCGTGCAAGACCACCCATCCCAAAAATCCTTTGGATAAAATGTGTTTAACTATAGATTTTTCCTCACAATCAACCTCAATTCGCTTGCGACCCCATTTATCATAATTTTAGAAATTATTGTGCCTTTTGAACTATTCAGTTAGAGCTCTCTTCACTCTTTTATCTAAGAAATCCAAAATATGAGATATAATTTTTGGGATTTTTTATAGAAAAAGTCATTAATATATGATCAATATCCATGTGTATTAATTTCAATTGACCAATTTATCATAATTTTGTGTAATCCACTTAGCACACGTCACATCAGATGATGCTCATAGGGCTGAAGACATGGGATTGAAAATATAAATATGATTTACATAACATCAATCATCATCATTAGTGCTTGCTAAGACTCCTTTGGCTTAAGAGTGCTTAACTATGGAGTGTTCCACACAATCAAGCCCACAAAGCCTGATACATTATTTACAAAGCCTTAAAAATATCGTTCCTTATGAACTATTCTTAAAACAGTTAATAATGAAAATTTTTAAGCTAATAAAATGAACATTGAAAAAAATAAAAAGAAGAATAAAAAATGTCATTAAAAAATAAACATTAAAAATAATAATAATAATAATAAATAAATTGAAAATATAACAATTAAAGAAAAGATGTTGATACTTTATAACTAATAAGATTCAAAATGTCAAAAAACTAACTCTGAAGAAAGGGTGATTTTGAAGTACCACTTCTAGAAATATGTGTAGAAGCTACCACTAAATGCAACTTCTAAACAATTGATACCTTTAGATGGTTCTCATCAAGCAATTACATTTAGATGATTACATTATAAAAAAGGTGCTAGAAAACATGAGGCATGATGTTGGATATGACTCTCTTCTTATGGTAGATTTGGATAGTGGTCAGAGAGATAAAATGCATGTTTTTATTTTGACTATATTTTTATCAAAGAATTGTGAGTGAGTTACTTGTAGACATCTAGCTCAGGAAATTACTAGCCACAAGGCTCGAAGAATTTGAGCACTACAAGATTGAAATAGGAATATGCAATAAAATTCTTCATAACTTTCCTTTACAATTATAATAATTTATTTGTTTTTGTTGTGAAAAATTATATTTGTAATTGTATTTTTTTCTCAATAATATATTTTTATAATATATATTCTATTAACAACTTCCCTTTGTTACTTTAACTATGATTTTAACATGTATTTTATTTATGATGACACCTCCATGGAAACTACTGAAAGTACGAAATTAACATAATGAAATTACTGAAAGCATGGTAAAGGGTTGGAAGGTAGTTTAGGGTTTATGGGTAATAGTGTATTTTTATCATTAGGGAGAGTGAGGGAGACAATTGTAGCTCCCTAATTTCTGAGATTTTTGTGTAAATTTGTGAGGATGAAACAATCTTGGCCATAAATTTTTGAGTGAAGATGAGTGAAGATGCCCATGACCATCCTTCTTTCCTTTTAATTACTATTCTTAATCAATGTCTAAATTCAATGAAGATGAGTGAAAATAATTCAATGCATTGATTTAAGAAATGACAAAAGTAGCAATCTAAAACTTAAGAAATTCCATGACCCCAACCAAACATTTAAAAGAAAGGAAATAAACAAAGCGTACATCTTTGGTTGGTTGATGGACATGGAGACTGTTAAGATAATCACTCAAATGCAAATTATCAGCAATAGAGATTGGAAATAATGTAACACACGACACACATGAAATGAAAACACAACTCCATAAAGTAGACTAGATATTGGAAATGGAAAGAAATATTATGCATCAATAATTTAAATTTATTAACAATGTGAAGCGACCCTAGAAAACATATGTTGTATATGTGTTTGACAATGTTTTGTACTTTAATCAATAGTTAAGGTAAATAATTATGAGAATGTTTTGTAATTTATTTAATAGTTAAATTAAATAATCGACATGATGGATATCTAGATTGACTGAATCAAATATCCAATTTATAAATTGACATTTGACAATCACAAAATCTAACTATTGGGAATATTTCTAGAGGTGCACTAGTTATTGAAAATGTGAGCATATAAGGTTAGAGAAGTTTCTTAAGCAATAAAAGGTAGAAAACTAGAAATTGAGATGCAAATACATATATAAACA
This sequence comes from Pinus albicaulis, assembly GCA_034641835.2. Taxonomy (NCBI): domain Eukaryota; kingdom Viridiplantae; phylum Streptophyta; class Pinopsida; order Pinales; family Pinaceae; genus Pinus; species Pinus albicaulis. The sequence goes on along the minus strand of JAXQQM020062730.1, from coordinate 34,291 downwards.
TTTAATTTCACACGATGTATAAGGAAAATTAGTCATATCCAAGAGCAACATTTTCTAAAAGGCCTACAAATTTTAATATGATTAATGTAGTGAAATAATTGTAAGTACACTAAAGGGGTTGAATGGTAGCTTATATTTTAGAAATAATATTACCTTTAGCATTAGGGAGAGTAAAGGAGACAAGTGTATCTCCCTAGTTGGTAATATCTATGTGTAGATCACTCCTATGAAGATGGAAGAAGCCTTGGGAATTAATCCTTTAGTGAAAATGCCTAAGAACCCTCGATTTGCATTTTATTACTCTTTTTGATCAATGCATTGATTTTAGTGATGATATAGTGAAGAATGATTTTGTGCATTGATTTCATAAATTAAAAAATGAGCAATATAAAACTCGGAAACCAACAAAGATGCTTATGTGGTTAATGTTGAGATGTACAATGCATGAAATTGATAGTGCATTGATTTTGGTGTTTGTATTGTTGATATCGACATTGATTTGAGTGTTTGTATAATGGACTAAGTTGTTTTTTGAATTGTGCTTAATATAGTGCAATGATTTTGGTATTTGTATATTAGATGGAAAATTACTTTGAATGCTTCGTATGATCGAGTTCATTATAGTGCACAAATTTCAATCTTTGTAAAATTAATATTTTTTTAGAAAATATTTTATTTCATTTGATACCAACATTGGTTTCAATGTTTGTACAATAGGTAAAATTGATTTTAGTACATTGATTTCATTTTTTTTGTGCAATATGTTGGAATACAACAACAATTAATATTGAAAAGAAAGTGGGATTGAAACTACTGAAATGAATCCCATAGAATAAATCATCACCTTCATAGTTTTCACTTTATAATCAAGACCTCACAGGAGGTCACCCATCCAATGACTCTTCTAGGTCAACCACACTTAACTATGGCTTTTCCTCTATAGTTAAGCCCACTTAGCTTGCTACCCCATTTGTAAAATCTTATCAAGTATTGTGTTGTATGAGCTATTTATTTAGAGTTCCATCTACTCTTTATTTTAGCAATGAGGGTTTAATGACCCCTATGTGTGAGTTTTAGTTGCAATTGACCAATTTCTCATGATTTTGGATAGCCCACTTAGCACACATTACATTTGATGATGCTTATAGGGGTGAAGGAGTAGAATTTAACCTAGAAAAATGAATATATTAACAACAAGTATCACCTCTGGAGCTTGCACCCAATAACCAACACTTCTTGTAAGGTCATCGATCCCAAGACTCCTTTGGATCAAATGTGCATAACTATAGATTTTTCCTTGTAATTAATTCCAATTAGATTGCTACCTCATTCACCATAAATTTAGCAAGTATTGAGCCTTTTGAGATATTTTGTTAGAGCTCCCTTCACTCTTTTATCTAATCAGTTCAAAATATGAGATATCATTTTTGAGATTATTTGTATAGAGCATGTCAATAATATATGATCAATATCCACATGTATTAATTACAACTGAGAAATTTCTCATGATTTTGTGTGATCCACTTAGCACACGTAAAATTTAGTGATGCTCATAGGGATGAAGAAATGGGATTGAAACAATAAAAATTAATTACATAGCATCAATCATCACCTTCGGTTCTTGCATCTAGTAACGAAGAATTCCTAGGGGTTCACCTATCCTAAGAATCCTTTGGCTTAAGTGTGCTTGATAATGGAGTGTTCCACACAATCAAGCCCACATAACCTGATACCCCATTTACAAAATATTAACAGATATTGATCCTTATGAACTATTCTTAAAAAAATTAATAATTTAAATTTTCAGTTAAGAAAAAAAGGAACATTGAAACAAAGAAAATATGTCATTGAAAATAAAAATAAAAATAAAAATAAAATTTAAATTAAAAATGTAACGATTAAAGAAAATATGTTGATACTTTATAACTAAGAAGATTCAAAATGTCAAAAAACTACCTCTTAAAAAATGGTAATTTTGAAGCACCACTTCTTGAAATATTTCTAAAAGTAGCACTAAATGCAACTTCTAAACGACCAATACCTTTAGAGGGTTCTCATCAAGCAAGTAACTACATTTAGACATTTATATTATAAAAAGGTGTTGGAAAATATGAGGGCATGTTTATGGAGCCATGGTGAGTGAGGTTGGATATGAATTTCTTCTTATGGTAGATTTGGATAGTGGTTAGAGAGATAAAATGCATGTTTATATTTTGACTATATTTTTATTATGAATTGTGAGGGAGCTCCATGTAGACATCCATATGAGGAAAGTAGCCATAAGGATTAAATAATTTGATCACTACAAGATCGAAATAGGAATATGCAATAGAATTCTTCATAACTTTCTTTGACATTTATGATAATTTGTTTGTTGTTGTGAAAATTTGTATTTGCAATTATATATTTTTTCTCAATAGGATCTTTTGTAATTTATATTCTACTAACAAATTCCCTTTGTACCTTTAGCTATTATTTTAACATGCATTTGATTTATGATGACATCTTTAGGGAAACTATTGAAAGTATGAAATTAACATAATGAAATTATTGAAAGTATGGTAAAGGGTTCGAAGGTAGTTTAGGGCTTAGGGGTAATAGTGTCCTTTTATCATTAGGTACAATGATGGAGACATGTGTAGCTCCATAATTTATGAGATTTATGTGTAAATTTGTGAGGATAAGAGAAGCTTGGCCATTAATTATCTGGTGTTCCCATGACCATCCTTATTTCCTTTTAATTACTATTCTTAATCAATGTCTTATTTGAATGATGATATGGTGAAAATAATTCATTGCATTGATTTAAGAAATGACAAATGGAGCAACCTAAAACCTAAAAAATTCCAAGAACCAAACCCATAATTTAAAAAAATGGAAAGTAACAAAGCATACATATTTGGTTGGTTGATGGACATGGAAATAATATGATAATCACTCGAATGCAAATTATGAGCATTAGATATTGGAAATAATGTAACACACATCACACATGAAAAGAAAACAAAATTCCATAAACTAGACTAGATAGTGAATTTAGAAAAAGATAGCATCCATCAATAATTTAAATCTATTAGCAATGTGAAGTGCCCCTATAAAAATTATGTTGTATATGTGTTTGGAAATGTTTTGTACTTTAATCAATAACTAAGTTAAATATGTTGACAATGTTTTGTACTTTAATCAATAGTTAAGTTAAATAATCCATACGGTTGAGATCTAGATTGACTAAATCAAATATATTCTATAGAATGACATTCGACAATCATAAAATCTAACTATTGGGAATATTCCTAGAGGTGCACTAATTATTGGAAATGTGAGTGTATAAGATTAGAGAAGTTGCTTAAGAAAAAAGAAAAAGTAGAAAACTGGAAATTGAGATGAAAATACGTACAAGATCCTTTAATTTCACATGATGTATTTAAGGAAAATTAGTCATATCCAAGAAAAATATTTTGTAAATGGCCTACAAAATTTAATATGATTAATGTAATAAAATCATTATAAGTACAGTAAAGGGGTTGAAGGGTAGCTTATATTTTAGAAATACTATTACCTTTAGCAATAGGGAGAGTAAAGAAGAGAAGTGTAGCTCCCTAGTTGGTAATATATATGTGTAGATCACTCTTATGAAGATGGAAGAAGCCTTTGACGCTAATCGTGCTTGTAAAAATACCTAAGAACCCTTAGTTTCCCTTTTATTACTCTTTTGGATTAATGCATCGGTTTTAGTTATGATATAATGAAGAATGATTTTGTGCATTGATTTCATAAACTATAAATTAATCGATATAAAACTTAGAAACCAACAAAGATGCCTATGTGGTTAATGGCTAGATGTACAATGCATGAAATTGATAGTGCATTGATTTAGTGTTTGTAGTGTGGATATCAACATCGAATTGAGTGTTTGTATAATGTACTAAGTTGTTTGTTGCATTTCTCTTAGAATAGTGCATTGATTTTGGTATTTGTACACTATGAAAAATTGCTTTCAATGCTTCGTATGATTGACTTCATTATATTGCACATATTTCAATGTTCGTAAAATTAATAATTTTTTTGCAAGTTTTTTGTTGCATTTGATACTAGCATTGATTTCAATGTTTAAACAATGGATGAAATTGATTTTAATATATTTATTTCATTAGTTTTTGAAGTATGTTGGAATACAACAACTATTAAAATTGAAAATAAAGTGAGAATCAAACTAGCAAAATGAATCCCATAGCATCAATTATTACCTTCGTAGTTTGCAATTTATAACCAAGATGTCACAAGATCTCACCCATCCCAAGACAATTCTATATCAAGAACACTTAACTACGGAGTTTTCCCTATAGTTAAGCCCTCTTTGCTTGTTACCCCATTTGTAAAACCTTATCAAGTATTGTGTTGTATGAGCTATTTATTTAGAGCTCCATTCACTCTTTTATTTAAGAAATGAGGGGTTAATGACCAATATCCATGATTATTAGTTACATTTGACCAATTTATTGTGATTTTGGATAACCCACTTAGCACACATTATGTTGCATGATACTCAGGGATGAAGGAGTAGAATTGAACCTAGAAAAATGAATATATTAACAAAAAATTTCACCTCTGTAGCTTGCACCCAATAACCAAGAGTTCTTCCATAGCTACCCAATCCCAAGATTCCTTTGGATAACATGTGCTTAACTATATAATTTTCCTCACAATCAATCCAAATTAACGTGCTACCCCATTTACCAAAGATTTAGCAAATATTCTGCCTTTTGATCTTTTCAGTTAGAGCTCCCTTCACTCTTTTATCTAAGTAGTCCAAAATATGAGGTATCATTTTTGGGATTATTTGTATAGATAAAGTCAATAATATATGACTGATATCCATGTGTATTAATTGCAACTAACCAATTTCTCACAATTTTGAGTAATTCGCTTAGCATGTGTCGCATCAGGTGATGCTCATAGGGATGAAGAAATGGAATTGAAACTATAAAAAATAATTACATAGCATCGATCATCACCTTTGGTGCCTGCACCTTGTAACTAAGAATTCTTAGGGAGTCACCAATCAAGACTCCTTTGGCTTAAGTGTGCTTAACTGTGGAGTGTTCCACACAATCAAGTCGACATAACTGGATACACCATTTACAAAACCTTAATAGATATTTTTCCTTATGAACTATTATTAAAACATTTAATAATGCAAATTTTTAAATTAATAAAAAAAAGGAACATTGAAACAAAGAAAAAAGAAGAAAAAATGTCATTGAAAAATAAACATAAAAAAATGTAACAATTAAAGAAAATATGTTGATACTTTATAACTAAGGAAATTCAAGATGTCAAAAAAATACCTCTAAAAAAATGGTGATTTTGAAGCACAACTTCCTGAAATATGTATAAAAACTACCACTAAATGCATCTTCTAAACAACCAATACCTTTAGAGGGTTCTCTTCAAGCAACTACATTTAGATGACTACATTATAAAAGGTGTTGGAAAATATGAGGGTATGTTTATGGAGAGAATGTGAGTGATGTTGGATATGACCCTTCTTATGGTAGATTTGGATAGTGGTTAGCGAGATAAAATGCACGTTTTAATTTTGACTATATTTTTATCAGAGAATTGTGAGTGAGTTAATTGCAAACATCTTTCTCAGTAAATTAGCCATAAGGCTCGAAGGATTTTATCACTACAATATTGAAATGTGATTGTGCAATATAATTCTTCATAACATTCTTTTATAATTGTAATAATTTATTTGTTGTTGTTGTGCAATTTTTTTTCTATGTGGTTGACAAACTCGAGAGATTGATGATCGCATGTTCATAGAATATTTGTACCAGGTATATCCACCTGAATGGATAACTTCATGTTGTCTCAACCATGAAGCAAAACCCCAAGAGTGTCGAGGGAATTGAACTTGTGACCTTTCAATAGAAAAGGTACTTTAACGATTGAGACTCGACCAATCAAGTTAACCCTCTAGGCATTGTTGTGCAAACTTATATTTGCAATTATATTTTTTTCTCAATAAGATATTCTTATAATATATATTCTATTAACAACTTCCATTGTACCTTTAGCTATGATTTTGACATGTGTTTTATCTATGATGGCACATTTAGGGAAACTACTAAAATTATGAAGTTAACATAATGAAATTATTGAAATCATGGTAAAGTGGTCCAGATTGGATCATTATATTGTTTGTCATCCATATCAATGCATTTGGAGTGGAAAAAGTGGAGGAATCAACTCACGAGACCATTTTTACTAGCGGGACCCAATTTGGAAAAACAAGGTTTGAAACCTTTCGAGAGCGTATTGAGGAATCAAACAACATTTTTTTTGGGGTAAAACTTTTATGCTTTATCTTGGAACCATTTAATTCTATTCTACACAAATATATTTCCAACAACGTAAGAAGTGTGTTAATGAGAGTCCATATGAAAAAGTTATGCCACTCATAGTTTGACCTTCCTGTTTTCACACCTATAATTCGGGAGGATGCCACGTCAGCCCCCATTATTCATGGAAAAGGGAATAGACATGTGTTTTTGATGTAAAATAATCTTGAAGACTCTATATTTTAACTCTAGTTAAGATTTGATGTTAACAAAATTAACCATTAGTAGGCTATCAGGTTGTGCTATAGCTGACCCACTAGGAGGAAGAGTCATTCCATTCTTTCGGGAGATTTTTTCCAATAGATGAGCAAATATAGTCTGGAGAGATAGGAGGTAGAGCACACAAATAGGTATATGCACTGTAGCAACCCACGAGGCACATGTATTACTTCTTTGTACCTGCAACCATATTTCCAAACAGAGAAAGAGGGCAAAGTGACCTCACCTTCCAACTGGGTTTTCTCCCGAAAGGGTTTCTCAGGGAGCATATATTGTGTCTTACATGTGTGTGAGATTATTTTTTCATTCTCTACCTTTCTACATAATTTCCATTCGCATGCATGCACTAATTACAATTGAAACTATAGATATAGAATTTTAATAAAACTGTAATATTGTAAAAATTAAGTATTTTAATATATTATTATCAGATCTATTGTGATGAATTGTCTAGTGAAATATCCATGACATTTTATGGATCATAAAGGGTTGGAAGTTCATTTAGGGTTTGGGGGTAATACTTCCATTTTATCATTAGGGAGACTGAGGAGACAAGTGTAGCTCCCTAATTTGTGAGATTTACGTGTAAATTTGTGAGGATGAAAGAATATTGGCCAATAATTCTCTAATGAAGATGCCCATGACCATCCTTCTTACCTTTTAATTACTATTTGTAATCAATGTCTAATTTCAATGATGTTATAGTGAAAATAATTCAATGCATTCATTTAATAAATGACAAAAGGAACAATCTAAAACCTAAAAAATTCCACGACCCCAACCTAATTTTAAAAAAAATGGAAATTAACAAAGCATACATCTTTGGTTGATTGATGGACATGGAAACAATAAGTCAGTCACTCAAATGCAAATTATGATTTTCAAAGCTTGGAAGTAATGTAACACAAATCACACATGAAATGAAAACAAAACTCTATAAGCTAGAATAGATATGAAAATTAGAAATAAATAACATCCATAAATAATTTAAATTTAATAGCAATGTGAAGCAGCCCTAAAATAATTATGTTGTATATGTATTTGGCAATGTTTTGTACTTTAATCAATAGTTAAAATAAATTATTCTAACAATGTTTTGTACTTTAATCAATAATTAAGTTAAATAATCCACATGGTTGAGATCTAGATTGACTGAATCAAATATCTATTTTATAGAATGACATTTTGACAATCACCAAATTTAACTATTGGAAATATTCTAGAGGTGCAATAGTTATTGGAAATGTGAGTGTATAAGATTAGAGAAATTTCTTAAGAAAACAAAAAGTATGCAAATATATATAAACATTTAATTTCACATGATGTATAAGGAAGATTAGTCATATCCAAGAGCAAAATTTTCTAAATGACCTGCAAAATATATTATGATTAATGTAATGAAATCATTGTAAGTACACTAAAGGGGTTGAAGGGTAGCTTATAGTTTATAAATAATATTACCTTTAACATTATGGTGAGTAATGGAAACAAGTGTGTAGCTCCCTTGTTGGCAATATCTATGTGTAGATCGCTCCTATGAAGATGGAAGAAGCCTTTGAAATTAATCCTTTGGTGAAAATGACTAATAACTCTTGGTTTGCCTTTTATTATTATTTTTTATCAATGCATTGATTTTAGTGATGATATACTGAAGAATGATTTTGTGCATTGATTTCATAAATTAAAAAATGAGCAATATAAAACTTGGAAACCAACAAAGATGCATATGTGGTTACTGTTGAGATGTACAATGCTTGAAATTGATAGTGCATTGATTTTAGTGTTTTTATTGTGGGTATCGATATTGAATTCAGTGTTTGTACAATGGACTAAGTTGTTTGTTGCATTTCTCTTAGTGTAGTGCATTTATTTTGGTATTTGTACACTAGATGAAAAATTGCTTTCAATGTTTTATTATGATTTCATTATATGGCACATATTTCAATGTTTGTAAAAATAATAATTCCTTGACAATTTTTTTGTTGCATTTGGTACTGACATTGATTTAAATGCTTGTACATTGGATACAATTGATTCAATGGTTTGTGTAGTATGTTGGAATAAAACAACTATTAATATTGAAAAGAAAGTAAAGTAGGATACACCATTTAATACAATATGTTAAGTTAAAGGCTTGAATGCTCTCCATTTTGAATCTCATTTTTCATATGATTAATATGAAAAGATAAGAAAGGTTCATATGTTACTATAGAAAACTTTCAAGAATATAGATTGAGAAGATCATTATGTAATTTGTTTCATATTAATTGTATGCATTCTATTACTTGATTGTTATTAACCTTATTCCTATGTAACTTTTGAAACAACATTATTGGTGGTACTATTTAGGTTAGAGATGACACATAACAATATTAATCGTATTCCTCATGTCAATTTTGAAATGACATTATTGATAGTACTATTTAGGTTAGAGATGACACAACAAATTTAATGATGGTACCTTATTCGTCATGTGATTTTTTAAAAGACATTATTGATAGTACTATTTAGGTTACTGATGACACATGACAAATCTATTGAAAATTTGATAGTACTATTTTGAGATGAACATTAATTGAACCTTCATAAATCCATCTTAACTTTGGATATGTCAGACATAAAGATGAATGAAATTAGTTGAGATACAAACTTTTTCTCAAATTTTTTACTCTAAAATTGTTTGCACTTCAAGAAATTTGATCCCTCTTAAAATTTAACTAATCTAAAATTAAAATGTCAAATCTAGTTAATATAAATCTATACATTAAAAATATACATTAAATTAATATATACATTATATCCCACATTTGAACATACACTATATTCTTCTCACTTTTCAAATAATTTAATTTGATACTATACTTGCATAAAATCGTTAACTAATTATATAATTATAATAATATAATATATAATTATTATTATTATTTTAAGTTAAATTTCCTTATCTTATATTAATAATAAATAGTTTTAATTAAAAAAACATAATTTTTTTCAATCAATTAATAATAATCTTAATTCATCACATTAATAATGAGCAATGTGGAGATTTTTAATAAAAAAACATATTTTTTTTAATCACTTAATAATAATCTTAATTCATATTTTAGTTTATCAATTATAAAATATAGTTATTTATTATCATAAAACTCTTATTGCATTGCATTAAAGTAAGTAGATAAAATTAATACTTTGATTTAAAAATGTTTCTCAATAGCCCTCAAACACAACACACAAGTAAAATTGCATATCCACCAAAACTATGATTCAGTCAAAAATATCGATTTATGTACCAACTACTACCTATAATGTGTCCTATTGGAAAAATTGTTGACTTTTTCGCATCACGTGAAGGAATAATTATCACTCATTAACTTTCCACTACACGGACGGGAAGGTGGTCAAACTGAAATGATGGATGTCATATGTTAGAATTTTTTTTGTTTGTTTAGTAGTGTGGGATTTGAGATGATATAAGTGGTGATATTTAAGCTGTCAAATTCATGTGGGGATCTAACCTAGTCTTGGCCATAGCAACCCTTATCATGATCGGATTTACTTTTTGCCCACCAGGAATTGGAACCGATGATTTTTTCATCACAAGTGTCTTAACAACACACTCTTCACAATGGAACCAAACTCTGAGTCATACGTTGAATATTACTAAAACCTTTTACACTTATATTTATGGCCGTAGTTTAATAGCCTCGCAAATTTGTTGAAAATCATAGAAAGTTGGTAAAATTTTGATAAAATTTGGTATGAATTTTTATGATTGTCAAACTTCAAGATTTTAGGTGCCCCAAAGTTTTTTGATGGTGTTGAATATATTTCCATCATCAAAAACATAAATCAAACACTATCATTGCTAGATTAAAAAAAAAAATTGGCAGGATTCTAGCCACTTTTGACTGTGAAGACAATTACTCTACCCTCCACCTCTAACCACTCCTATTTATGTAACATATGCTTATTCAAATATCCCATAATTTTATATTGAGTAGAATGTGGTGGATGATGAATGAGTTAAATTATATTTGTATTTTATAATTTATTTAAATTTAAATTTAAATTATTTAGATAAAACTATCTTTTAAATTATTTTTTAGTAAATTTTAATAAATGAAAAAATAAAAATAAAAATATTGTTTAATGATTTCATATTTTATATAGATTTAAAATCTAAAAGTATATATAATATGTTTTTATAAATTTAACCTCTTAAATGTGATAGGTATAAAATTAAGTGAATTGTGAGTTATATAGTATATTGCTGAATTACTAATTTTAGTTTTAGAAGGTTGGTAGAGGGGGATTAAACTTACTAGCTATGACTCATGCTATTGTCCTTTGGCTTAAATTTGGATTTTAAAACTAATCTCATTAACAAATTATTAATAAAATAAGTGAAGACAACAAATTTAATAACTTTTTTTTTTTTTGCATAAATTGGAGTGAGAGAGAGAGGGACATTTGATATTAATTTAAAAAAGAAGTGCATAGTTTTTTTTAATGTGCTAGTGGTCTACCACAGGAAACTCGACCAATAGCAAAAATTCAAAATTTATACATTACATATTGCATATTGAGAAATACACAATTCTATCATTTAAAATGTGAAGAAAACTAAGAGAAATACTTTGCCAAAAACTCAATGCCATCACTAATACAATGTCACAACATAAAACCATAACATAAAGCTTGGTTCACCTAAGCATATCATCATGAGGGAAGTCCACCTAGATTGGTGGAGGAGGATCACTATCATTTTCACATGGGATGAATGTAAGGTTTGCTAGCCTCTAAACTAGAACATAAACCTTGTTGTCTAACTTCTCCACTTCCATCCTCTATACATTGCACACTAAAATTTATTGATGTGTATTTAATCATTTTATGAGACCCCTACCCATAAGAGTTTCTATACGCCAATACAAATTAACAAATTGTATGTAAGAAGTTTGGCATGATTGGGTTGAAGTGGGAATCCAATTCCTCATTTCCCTATCAACATGATAATATGGAATGAATTTGTGGTTATAATGAACCTCCTCCTCGACCTTTAATATAGTTCTATGAACTTCTTTTGGAATAGCTCCCATGAAACAAGCCATGGAGTAGTGAGAAATAGCCTGAGCCTGAGGCTGAGAGGTCGAAGGTTGTTGTGCTTCGAGATGGGTTTGAGGGGTGGATTTTCCCCTTCTACCTCCTCTATGACTAGATGATACTCTGTGATGCACCATACTAAAAGGAAAAGAGAGCAAAGGGCACAAAAACAAGAACTTGAAATGTGATGCCAAAGGAGAGAACCCATAAAATAAAATTGAGTAAGAAAAGAGATAAGAGTAAGAGAATGGAACACATAGGAGGAACAAAGCTAGCTCAATTCAAGGAATCGAGACTCGCTTCTATATTCTAACAAACCACTTGAAAAGCCTTCACTAAATTCCAAAGAAATGCATGGACCTGTTAGACTACCCCGGTGAAGGAGAGGGGCCAAAGAGAAAATAGAAATACCAGCCAATAACTAGCAAGAGACTAAGCGATAGGAAGAAAAACCAACAATTAATAAAACATAGCTAGAAACTTAAAAGAAAAACCAGTAAACCTGAAAAATATTAACTAAGAGACAAAGTAATTACCACCACATCAAAGCATAATCTCGCATGGAGCCTAGGCCTTGTTCCAATGAATTCTAGTATTTGGATATTCACTTTTAAATAGAGAGTCGAAGGTAAACCAAATAGTATGGGTATGGAGCCTAGACCTTCTTCCAATGAATTCTAGTATGCGAATATTGACTTTTAGATAGAGAGACGAAGGTAAACCAAATAGTATGGGTACTATTGCTTGAAACTAAGCATTGACCCCATAACCCAATGCTTGGGGGCATAAGGAAACACCAATAAAAGCACCAACAAATTTGGAGAGGATAAACACTCTTGAGATAGAAAATTAATGGAAAGCTCATAAACAACTAGTCATATCATAGCTTCAAGGGAGATAGAAAATTAATGGAAAGCTCATAAACAACTAGTCATACCATAGCTTCCAGTGAGTAAGTGACCAATTCATACACAACCCAAATCTTTGGCTTCACTCTTCCAGTAAGTGACCAATTCATAAAGTCAACCTAAATCTTTGGCTTCACCCACCATCCTAGTTCATGATTCTCTTAACTTAAATTTGCACTGATAAGCAAATACAAGATCAACTGGCTCAAGGCTCTTGCAATTCAATCCTCGTAATGTGTCAAACCTCACAAGAAATCACCAAGCAAGCCACCATTAGAATGAACCCCTTCACCTAGCAAGCAACCATTCCAGTGCCCTTCTTCATCTAACACATCTAGAAAGTATCTTACATCCCCTCTTAACTCATTCAAAGCATTGTCATAGAGCTCACACTTGATTACCCTCCATAGAAGAATTATTATCAAAATACAAAGTAGAATTCAAATATAAAATATAAAATAAATTAATATTATAAATTTACATAAATCATAAGATAAAAAATAATTATTATTAAAACTTTATAATTAGTAGATATTTCTGTATATTTTTTTTAATATCATATGTTTTGGTTATTTAAAATGTAGTTTGAAATGAATGAATAAATAAATTCAACACACAACAAAATTGAACAAATAACCAAAAATGAAAAAAAAAAAAATTAATATTTAAAACACATAATTTTTAGAAATTTCAGGTCTGATCCCATGATATGCACTACACGGATTAAAAGCTTCCGTGTCTGCATAGAGGTACTCATTTTTTATTAATAAGTGTAGCCTAACGCGAACATAATTTGTTATTATACTAGCAATTGCACCCGTGGCGCAAAGGAACGCCGAAAGGAGAGGAACGATGTATCTTCGGTTTCAGAGCCAGGCGAAACGTTTTTGCGAGGGCAGTTTGTGGCATAAGTATAAAGATCTGTGAGAGGGGAGTTGAATTAGATTATAGGTCAGTTTTGAAATGGATTTGGTGAAGGAGTTAACTGTTAATGAGTATTTTGTGCGTTTGTTTAACCCACAGGAATATTAAAACGGAAAATTATTTGAAAGGAAATTATAGGGAAAGAAATGAACTGTCGGAACAAAACATGAGCAGGCTATGAATGCAAATGTGCTCAATCCAAATGGAAATGAAAGAAAATAAATAAACGGCGATAAAAGGAAAGAAATCTCCTTAGGATAGATATGGTAGATTTGATTCAACACAATGTTTTTTGTTATCTCAACCGAATCATCAAACATGGAGAGAGACCTGTTGGTGGATTGGAGGAGTCTGCATTGAGCTACATGGAGAGACACCTGTTGGTGGATTGAGCTACATGGTTTGAGTAGTGTGGAAAACATTTCTGAAGATGTTGTGAGCAAGAGTTGAAGCTTTGAAAATGATATAAGAAGAAGGAGCTGAAACCATAACAAGAACGGTAGAAGTGATAAGACCATATCTGAAATCATATTTTTGAAATAGTTAATTTGAATTTTAAATATTTATATTTATTGCAATAAAAATATTAATTTTTAATTTAATATGATTAAGTTGTAATTTATGTATTTTTTTTTTCATTTTATTTATTTATTTATTAATCTTTGTTCTATTTTGTTTTATTGATTTATTTGTTTATTTATTGTATTCTAATTTATGCAATAAAGATTTTTTTGTATCTATTTTATTTTAATTTTAAGTATATCTTTATTTTATTTTATTTCTATTTATTTATTTATTTATTTATTATTATTATTATGATTTTTTTTTTCTCTCTTCTTTTTGGTTTGGAAATGCACGAGAGTGATTTTCCGAGCGTGGTCAAGAACTAGGGGAAGAGTAGAAATATTTTATTTCCCAAAAAATAAGATTCGAGGTTTAATTGAGTTTGGCCACTCGTAGGCAACGCTGAACTATTGACATAAAATTACTTAGAAGACTTTACGAGTTAAAGATTATTTTAAAATACAAATTGTGACATTGACACCATACAATTCTCCACGTGGACACGAACATAAGATTTCATACCATATCAAACAAGTTAGAAAAAGAAGAGTTTATTTGCATGTTAAATTGTTTTGGCAATTCGTACCCTTTACATTTAATAATATCACAATGGCTGGAATTTGTAAATAATAGGTGTAGACCATTCAAAGATATGGTGAGACTGGGGATGGGATTATCTTTGAGCTGAGACAATATGAAAAAGGCTTGCTATCATAATGCAAATATATGAAAATGGATATAGGAACAAACAACACAATTAGTCACTTAATACAAGCATTAATGGAAGCCTATATGTACAGGAACTACTCATTTAATGTTTTGTATTGATACTCTCTACATGGCAACTTAATTGGTGATCACCTGCTATGATGTAATACAGAAACCATAAAGTTAAAGTTCATAAACCATAAAATTTAAAGTTGAAATCCTCTGAATCAAGATTTGCATTGATACACCTCAATGAATATTCTCCCACCTCAGCCACAGCAGCGCCCTTAGAATTATTGAGGAAGGAGAGCAGGTTGTCTGCAGGGTGAGAAATGATAGCACAGAATATCCCAGTGATGTATCCTCCTGTAAAACTGACACCCACTTCAACAGGTGTGTTGCATTGCTCGTTTGGGGTTGGGATCACATGCTTGTATAGCATTTCTACTGTGTTCTCAAATGATGCGAATTTCATCACAGTATCTGCAATAATGATACCAATATATTAATAAAACCATTGAACAGATTCAGACCCATTTAATTGTTAAAAATGCTTATGTGATAAGAAATTTTGTAATGTTGTTTTGTTTTAGGAATATGGAAGGGGTTTTTTTTTTTTTTTACTGTAAGTGGGAAGTTTCTTCTACTGTATTGATCAGTAGGTTGGAAAAGATTGAAGAGGTATATTTTTCTGTTTTTATAGCATTCTGTTTGTGTTTTGCACATATGAGCAATGAGATGAGATTGAAATATTTTATTCTTGGACTTAATTCTAAACTTCTTATTTTTGAAATAAAAAGTCCAAACTTAATGTAAAGGATCTTAAAGCATGTATGCCTAGGTTTATTTGATTCTGAGTGAAGAATATCTCCACCATAAAGCCTCCTTGACTAGGTGACAGAATATCACTAGCACAAAGCCTCCTTCACTAGTTGACATGGTGTTAGTTTTCATATTCTCTGAATTTAAAGGTCTATTGAAATTGAATTTAAAATATGGATATATACAAACTGGAGAGACCTCAAGCAGATAAACTAATTTGAATATATACATAAAAAGGAAAAAAAAAATCATGTTGGTCTTTGACAAGGGTCTGTATCTAAGGATAAGAACGAGACAGGTGAAGAGCATGAACTGAGTATCAACTTCATGACAACGCCAGGGAAGACCTAAGGGCACATAGAACTAGAAGCATGTATTCAAGATAAACCAGTGACCAGCACGATACTTTACTTTCACTGACTCTGGTACTCTGGCATTCCCACCGATAAAATAAAAGCATGGGGCTCTGAAAATTCATTCAAAGACCTCCTCCTCGCCTCTCCTGCCCTGCTGCAAAATCGTTTCTGTGTTTGGTTTTGGGCTTTGAGTAATCAACCCACTTGATTGTTTGGGCTCTGGGGATTTGAGAAATCAATCGTTTGATTGTTGGGGTTTGTCAATTCTCATACCCATTGTTTGTGGTTTTGGGCATTCAGAATCAAATCGATTGATTGATGTTGGGTTCATTTTTGTTTCGTAATGGGAAGCAAGTAAGTCAATACATCCATAAGAGGAAATAATTATTTCAAACATGCTACCAATATTTAATAATTAACATGGAAAGAAATGGTTTAAACAAAGAAACCTGTTTCAGAAATTGAATTGCCCTTGCTGTCAAGAAGTGATACTACTAGATTGTCTCGGAGATTCAGTACAGGACTGCACCAGAATTGACATGGTCATAAAAGACGGAAGGGCATAAACCAAGTTTGAGTTAAACGTTTGCATGAGAACCAGTCACTTACAATGTAAAATCTGAATTCCACGCTGTTGTCCTGTCTCCATCTGCCTTGGAGGGCTTTGTCTGGTACTCCCTTTTCCCAACATGAACTTAAACACAGGAAAAGAGGAAAATAATCAAAACGATTAGTTTTACTCATCACACAAGAGAAAAAAACAACTGCATGCTAGGAAGTACTTAAAATGGGAGTTACACATTGGAGATGCCACCAACAGCCTGGGTTGAACAGCATAAATCTTAAACATACAAAATTGAAGGAAAACCATACCTTTTATTGACACATATCTGCCTTCTGTTCAATAAGATCAACAACAACAAAAAAAACATTTGCAATGAGGACCTTGCAAGTTAATCCCTGAAGTTCATTTATATAAACTATTTCAGCAAATAAAAACAGAATCACAGTGCAAGAAAGATCAGTTGAAATATTTTTGCATGTTAAAACTGAAAGTCGGAATCTTGGTGTAAATTCAAGCAGTCACTTAAGTAGCATGCTGACATTTGAACGCACCAAAAATTAAAAAAACTCTGAAAGAAGACTTACAGAACTATTTGTCAGGATTTGTGACTTTATCTTCCGTAATCTGTGGCTTTTTTCTGTCAACCCACAAAGCTAACTTGTTAGCCCTGCCATGGAATTCCAACTAAATATCACTTCAAAGTACCGAAATTCATCAGTCATGGAAGAAATCAAGGCATCATATGTGAAGTTATGACTGTATTCTAAATAATGGGAAGCCATTGATATGAAATAATGTGAAATAATTCCACATAACAATATCGGCCCTCAAAAACACTCATAGCCTGAAGTATCATCTAGATGAGTACTTGAGATATATGCACACTCAGATAAGGATGTTTGACTCAATTGTTTCACAGGCACATTAAGATCAATTTTGCTACATGCTCAACAGCTAATAACAAAACAAAAATAGTGGAATTATAAATAATACCCTCATCAAGCTCTTCATTGCCCCAACAATGATCAAGATAGTGCATAGCCTTCCTGTATTTTCTTAAGGCCATCCTGCAATTCCCATTATGCAAAATTAAGAATTGAGAGTCAAGTTCAACCACTCCAGCAAATCGATAAACAGGAGGATACTGTCAACAATAGTAGTTGTAGTAACAATGAACCTCATTCTAAGCATTACATGTGAAATGTTTTGTGAAGGATTGAAATGTTGTGAAGCATAAAATACAGAAGGAAGTTCAAGTAAATTAGAACTAACCTAGCTCTGATCAAACAAGATACACAATAGCAGGAAGCAATCAAAGAGATTTATCCCCTATATAAAATTTACTGAGTTATCAATATTGCAGTAACAAAAATTTAACATTTTAATTTTTAACCAAACTTGCATTAAGGATCAAAAGCATCATTCTTTTCATTTTTTTGCAACTATGCTAAAGCTCATAACATAAATTTTGTTAGAGATGTGAAGCTCTAATGATAGACGGAGCTGCAAGAAAACATGCTTATGAATGTGAAAAAAAAAAACTAATGGGAAGTTTCTCAAAACAAATAGCTTAAAAGCACAAAAACTCTTCGAAAAAGCCAATACACTCATTGTAGGTTTATAATTGCAAGACAAAAAAAGGATATGCGAAGTCAGAAAAATCATTGCATGACAAAAAAAGGATCTGTGAAGTCAACAAAATCACCTTGAAATGCTCATTTCCAAAACTTTTCGCGGACTCCACTGCAGCTATCCACCACGATAGCTCTGAAGGTTTCTGATCCAAATCACCTGGCCAATCTAGGTATTTGTCTCCATCTTTAAAGAAGTTAAGAACACCATCATCTGCACCTTATGGTATTTCTCCACAGTCTGCAATTATAACATCACTCAAGGGACAATCATTGTTGCCAACAGGGACCTGCTCAATTGCCCTTATAACTCCTCTGCCTTTTATTACCTTTCCAAATACCACATGTTTTCCATCCAGATGAGAGGTCCGTGCCATAGTGATAAAAAACTGTGAGCCATTGGTCTTAGGTCCAGAGTTGGCCATTGACAACATACCTTTTCGTGCATGCTTCAAGAGAAAATTTTCATCCTCAAAATTCAATCCATAAATCGATTCCCCACCTCTACCATTATGAGCAGAGATGTCTCCACCTTGTATACTAAAATTGATAAAATTTTCAATTATAGATTGTACAGCTATTTAATATTTAGCACAAACGATAGTCTTTAAAAATGCTTATCAGTATAAACGATAGTCTTTAAAAATGCTTGTGATAAACTAGCTGCAGCAGCTGAATCTCACGCACTTGCCTTACTTGCATGGGGAGGTACGAAGAAGGTTTTTTTGGTGTAATGGTGACTTAGCATGTATCCACGGAAGATGAAGAGTGTGATAAATGCATCCCCTTTAGTAATATGGTGTCCGGCTTTGCAAAGTAGGAAGGCAGAGAGCAGAGGAGTTCACTATTGCAGATTAAACAAAGAATGGAAAAGAAACAGAGTGGACTCTTTTTTTTTTGGTCTCAAACTGGAATGAGAATTCAGAATTTTTGGACAAAGGTTAATTTCTAAAGATCGGCTATCACTATTGCATCTGGTAAAACTATTTCATAAATGCCAGATAGAGGTCAATTACAACATATCTTTTGAGACTTGAACTCACTCAGCTAGGTAGATAAACAAATTGCTCACCAAATCATTCAAGTTAAGATCCTTTAACAAAAAAACAGAGTAAACTTACTCAATAGAGTTTAGAGTATTTATTTCGGATAGTAAAAATTAAACCTTGTCTTGTCATTTCTGAATAAAAGTAATCTTGAAACTTGAAACACCAAAATATGCATCCACAGAACATGAAGCCGAAATTAAGAATTTACTGTTCTCACCTGTTGCCTCGGAAGGCAGATTTACAGACTCGAGAACTGCATAAAATGAAAGCACAAATACTATAATTTAGTCTATAAACCTCTTGACAACGGAAACTAAAGAGATCGAATAGCACAGAGAAAAGAGTAAAATAAAACAATCATTCATTAGACAGGAAAGTTCAATTACACTGATGGCAATTTTTGCATGCTAAAATTTGTTCAGACTTTTCAGATCAGATGCTTACCTGATACTCGAATGCTTCCAGGCATTGGATAAATATCTTCTGTTTTAATCTTCAGGCTATACAATGGAAGAAAAAGCTACTTATTTTCTTTCTCTGTAACTAGTCCTTGTCCTGTAAGAAGGTAATCAAGCTAAATCAGAGAAATCTCAAGCTGCCCAATCTTCTTTTAACCTTTCTTTTATAGTACAAGCCAAGTTGCAGTTCGAGCCCAATACAAATTATAAGCACAAACCAGACAGATTACAGAGACAGAAATCAATTGTCCGAGTTCTAAAACCCATATAATAGGTTTTGCTGCCAACAAAGAAGATGAAGAGAACATACACACGTGTGACTCTTTTTGCCTTAAATACCAAAAAAGAAGCGAATCTCAATATTTACAATTGGATTAACATTTTCTAGTGAAAAGGGTTTTCATCTTTTTCTTTATCCTCTACAGTTTATAAATTTCTGTTTAAATTTGTTCGTTGCTTGCTATTACATAATTCTAGAAGTTGTAGTGACCAATTTGGCAGCTACAGGACAGTATACCTATAAATATCACATATGTTTTAGCACACCTTGCTTCCCTGGACACAACCCCTCAACAGAAAAAGAAGAGAATACATTTTTAAAAATTCCAAATCTAAATATAGTATGTAAAACTTGGCAGACAGAGACATGGGCTTGGTAGGTTCATGCGGCTGCAGATTGCAAAGAATGGAAGATAAACTTACAAGGAATTTCGCGTCCCCATAGCGGACCAATGCCCTTTTACAAACTGCAATCCACACAGAAATAAATACAGATGGGTGAGAAAAAAAGCAGGAGGGAGCATATTCATCATTGCAGGCCGTCTGGCAAATCTAGGTTGTGTTTGCATCTTCATTTTAATGGCCTCCGTGGGACAGAGGGCAAGATGAGCAATGACCTTTTCAGAGGCCGAAGCTGCAAGGTAGATCAATGTCTTGTACTTGGCAGCATACTTGGCTCCTGCAATGTCCGAATAGTACTTTTTGAAGAACTCATAGAACCCATATTTGAACGCACCTTGTGCAGTGTATTCCACCATAGTTGGAGCCCAACCCTTGAATAACCCCTTAATTCCTTGCTCTTTTATGACCATGTTCATGCCAGTAAATGTGTTCTTGTATTTCACAGGGTCAATCTGAGATCACAGGAATGAAAAGTAAAAGTAATGCAATTAGAGCAAATAAAAAATTTAGGGCTAAATTTCTTATTAGCTATTTGAATTCAGTTGAAGAAAGATAACTATTTTAGTTTAGAAATGATATATGAAAGGTAATAAATGCATCTTTACTAATTAATAGTTGGCAACAAATCGAATTCCTGACATGATCAATAATTACCTTCCACGTGAAGCAACAATCTAATGTTGCTGAGACTCAGAAACACGCTGCAGGCATTAAAACCGATGATATTTGTTAAATTAACATCACCCTTCTATATGAAATAAACTCATGTAAGCATATAAATATTTTTCATTGACTAACCATCATACTGACAGAAGAACTCGTAATGCTGATTATTCTCCTTCCATTGAACATGAGACTAAAAACCATTAGATAGGTAGGCAAAATTACAGCCCATGTGTATGTGCACCATTGTTCTGAGCGTACAGGAACTGAGCTCATCATTAAGGTGCTGTGCTGAATATGACTCCATTAATCCATCCCCTGAAAGCACTACGATACATGTGCAATTTCCAATGAACTCAAACTGAAAACTACTGACTGACATAGCTCAGGGATTGAACTTATCTCAACTGACTTAATATGACCTTCCACTAAACATCAGATTAAAATCAAGGAGAATCCCAAGACAGCAAGAATTGAGCTCGTATGTGCAATTGCCTTCGAGTAAGCATGACAATGGGAATCCATTATAACCCATAATCCATAGTAACATAAGGGCTGAAGTTAGGTGTAAAATTGAATTGATTACATAATACACAGAAATCAAACGAATGAATGCTAAATGGAAATTTCTAAAAAGAAAACAATCCATTCACACAGCTCTTTGCACTATGATGCACACTTGTCTGCATATTGAACTTTTGATTGCCCATAGACAATTGTTTACGGAGAGAAAATTTAAAATCAACAAGTACCAATAACAGCTTTATATAACATAACGCATGCTACAACATAAGTATGAATATTGATTGAAAAGTGCTAAGCAGTAAACATAGAACTACTGTTTGATAGTTGTCATATGGCATCAAACTCATGAGTACTGATCATAATTTGTTGTGATCAGTAACCCAGAATAGCAGTAGATCCCATGGCTATAAAACAAACTTTAATCAAGAGAACCCATAGGAACCTTCAAAAAAAAATTTTGTATATACAGAAATTTCTGAGTAGGAAGAGTTTGGAAAGTAAGATGTGCTGTATATTTTTCAAAGACAAAATAAGATGTATTGACAAAATTGCATCATGTGTAGCATAATGGTTAGATGGTTTTGCAGTAGAGGGAAAACTAGTCGTATAGACAAGGTGTTGCTCGACAGCGACAGCACCATTTCATGTCCAGAGAAGGTACACGGTCAAGATAGTGTGCTCGGAGTGCTATGTGTGCATCCCTTTCATGAATATGGATGAGGAGATTCATCCAATTTCTGATCTGTTGAAGTAGTTGTATTGTGGGGCGCAACCGGTAAAGAGGCAGCCTGGGTGGACGTAGGAAGCTCTCCTGCACATTTAGAAGCGCAGCTTCTTGTTCCTTGATTTCTATGCAAAATTGTTGGAGTTGCGAGATATATTTATGGTCCATTATGTTCCTGCACAAGAAATGAAAGCATGTTAGTGACTGATGTATAGAAGATATAGTGAAATGGGAAAGCAGAATAGTAAATAGCTAGTGGGATGGCAAGGCACCAATAGTAGAGGGGTTTGAAGGAGCTTGAGTAACAGATTTTGAGGTGAGCAGAGCTTCTTATTTTTTCCTGCGTATGACGAAAGGGTTCTCCTTCATCCGGGAATAGCGAGAGAAGGAGAAAGCAGGGGAGATGCACAAGTCCTGCAATGAACGAACTCTTGATACTGCTGTGAAAGTGAGACCCTGACGATCAATGGTTCCGATGTCGATTGTTGCCTTATCCAGCATCATGCCTTGTGATTTGTGGATTGTCAAAGCCCATGCCATGCGAAGCGGAATTTGTGTGCGTGAGCCCCTTGTTATGGGGGGTATCGGCACAAATTTAGGATTTGAAGGATCCCATGGTGGACCTTTGTAGTGAAGAAAGTCGACTACAACAAATAATGGCAGTTCGAGCGGTTTAGTTGTTGGTGCATATACGAGTTCGTGGACGGTGCCGAGGGCACCATTGACAAGGCCAGCCTCAATCCACAAGTTGCTTGTTAGAATAACTCGTTGTCCAATGCAAAGGAGAATTTTTGCAGCTAGTTGTTCATCTTCCACGTTGTTGCCTCTAAATTCCTTCCTTTGGGTGGCGTAGCAACGTGCAATTGGTTGGTTGAGTGTTTTCAACATGGTTTTATTGTGCATGTCAACAGCCTCATTTGTGGCGTATAGATGCATAGAATTTGAAAATGATTGGACCTCAGCTGCAGGAAGGTTTGTTTTTGAACGTGTCATAAGAAGCTTCCAATCATCAATAGTGGGTGTTGCATTGCGAAGGTTGGAGAGGAGTTCGCGGAAGGAAATCTGAGCAGGGCTAGTTCCTTGTTGACGAAAAAATGTTGAAAGTGTAACCACAGTATCAAAGCTTTGCCATAGTGCAGTGCCACGAGAAGTGCCTACATACATTGGTGTGTCTTTGACAGGTGGAAGCTGGGCAAGGTCCCCGACGAGAATTATAGAGCGTCCACCAAAAGGGTTGCTTTTATTTGATGGGAATGCCTCCCGCAAGCGATCATCGATTTGAGAAAGCAATTTAGGACCAATGAAGCTCATTTCATCAATTAGAATGTATTTCACATCTCGAAGTTGTTCTTGAAGGTTTAGGAGGGCTTGACCCTCTAAAGGTTGCATAGAGGATATAGGGTTGCGAAAAGCAGAGTGGATTGTCAATGCATTGATGTGGAATGCTGCAACACCAGTCGGAGCAAGCAAGAGGAGGGGGCTTGGTCCATTGGTGGAGTTTTCAAGGAAGGCATTTTTCAGGCATTCAATTAGGAATGACTTTCCAGTACCAGCAGTGCCTTGGATTATCATTTTTAAAATTGATCCTGGAGCGTGTGTGTGGAAGTGGGAAAAAATGATATTGAATGCAATGGTTTGGCTTGGGGACAAGGAGGAAAGTGAATGTGGGAATGGAGATTGGGTTTGGTGGATTTTTGTGGAGGAGCGGTTGAAGTTGATGAAGCGAATGGTTGTTTCTTGCAATTGTGAAGGGATAATGGAGTTGGCCCAATTATAATTTGCATCAAAGTCACGATGGCCAAGCATTTCAAGTTCATCGAGAAGGATGTTGTTGCTTGGGTGGAGTTGAGAGAGAAATTTCCATTCAGGCATGTCGAGCGTGGGGGCATGGGGAGGGGCATCAGGAGATGAACAGCAAGAGTCGGCATCGGCAGGGTCGATTGGGGTGCGGTGGACATGCCAAGCTTGATATGTATGTCTAGTTTGTTCCTAATGTGCGACAATGGCCGCGTCGGATGTGCCGATGTCTTCAGGGAGTGTACGGAAAGGGAAGTATAGAAGGAGTTCACTCCAACAGAAGTCCACATAGGATGATGAGTCTTTCAATGGGATGGAGGTGAAACGAGGAAGGACACGTACAACCATAGGAGGGAAGATCTGTTTCCAAGGTGTTTTTTTGCGGCGGGAGGAGAATGTCCAAGAGCGTGCAACTTCAATAAGAGGCAAATCCTTGAGTGCAGGTGGTCTATTCATGTATGAGACGATGAAAGGTGTCGATGGAGGATCACCATCCAATTGTTGTGAAACACGTTTGAATATTTGTTTTTTCACATTGAGGGATACAAAAGAACGACTGCACTTTACTAGTGGGAGTTTTTGCAGCATGTGGCATGTTTCCTGTGCACCAATGTCCCGATCACCGACAATTTCGGTCAGAACTTTGCGGACGACAGTAATAGTAGGAGCATCAGCTGGGGAACATTGGGAGAGACGGGAAAGCATTTGGTAGTAGCTTTCAGACTTTGCCTCTGCTTTTGCTGCATACTTTGAAATGTAGTTCAAAACAGCATGGCGTGATAGAATTGGTTGGAAGTCCATGTTTGCCCTCCAAATTGCAAGAAGATGAGCGTTGTGCACATTTAGCTTGTCATCATTTCTAGCAGGGGCGTACAATTTACGGCCAGTATTATCAATGTGAAGAGATGATGCGTCGCGAACTTCCCATGGGGCTCCATAGCGGCAACTTGTTTTGTTATTTATTTTGCGCAAACATGTACTAGAGTGGCAAGTTGTGTGTCTTTGAACAGTATTGACAAGTTGCTCATAGTCTTGCAACTGATTGCCTGTAAGAATTTCATGTGTCTGGAGGAGGCACGGGTCTTGGAGAGATGAATAATTTAGCCCAACCGCCCGGTTTTGAATGGGACGAGGGTTCCAAGCAGTGATGTATGCATCGAAGAAATCTTTAGCTGCACGGACAGCAGAAGCATTGGTCCAATCCAAAGTGTCCATAGTAGGTGAATTTGGAAGCCATAAGAAACCATGGATATGTGCAGAGCCGCGATGTTGCCATTCATACCTTAAAAAGAAGAAGGGGAAAATAAATAAGATGGATGCGTGGAAGTGAAGTTAATGAAAGGTAAGAGATGGAAGGAATAGTATGCATACCTGCACCAGTAATCCTTTACAAGGAGTCCTTTAAGTAGCACTTCTTCGAGGAATATTGTGAATCTGCAATGGATGTATTGAGATGCACAGTGAGGGTTTGCAACAACATTCTGGATTCTCCATCGAGTTTGTTCATGTGAATTGGATGGAGGGTTGGAAGGCATGGTTCTATGCAAGTCAGGCCATTTGGTATTAGCTGCACTGAGTGTGAAGAATATGGTAGGGGTACCTTGTTGAATGATCATGTCGTGAAGCTCATGTCTAGCTCTAGTCCAAAATGAGCGACTACCGCGCAAGGATGATCCAAAGCGCATAATCTGGTCTGGGATGGTGGAAGGGGGAATTTGCTGAAGGTGGTGGCGAAGGTCAGCGATTGTTGTTGGAAGGGTGTTTGAAAGGTCTCTTTTCATGAAGACAGAGGCAGTTGCTTGGCTACGATGGCGCATGATGAGGTTGTACAAGTAGTAGCGGAAGCGAGGATGTTGTGCAAAACGGCTGTCATGGTAGTGTATTAGATGCAAAGCGTATTCTTGCATATCTACTTTTGCAATTCTTGGTTGATTAATCATTGCAGAGCCGGTGGGGAAGAGGGTGGGGAAGGCCATGGAGAAGAGGCCTTCTGTGCTGTATTCATTGATTGGGGAGAGGTCAATGATGGGCCATTGAAGTGAATGGATGGGCGAGTGATTGGGGGATTCTATGTAGGCAAGTATTTCATCTATTTCGGAATGAGAGTTTGGCAGATTTGCAACAAAGGAGGATGGGTGGAGGTCAGATGGGCATGGTTGGGGAAGTCCAGAATCACAATTTTCAAGAATGGCTTGTTGGAGTGGGATGGAAGATGTGTTGGCATGGCGTAGCATGTTGGAAATGTTGGTGGGCACAATAGGCAAAGCATTCAGGGAAGTTTGGTTAATGTGGACATCTTTGTAATACGGATCATTTTGTAGTTTGAATTGCAATGCTGCATGAACACGTGATCTACTGACAAAAAAGTAGTACGAATTTTCGTCAGAACTAGTTTTGTTTACAACAAGGATGTCTAGTTCTGATAGCATGCGAGGAAGAGAGGTCACAATATTAGTGATATCTTGAGGAAAGCTAATAGTGTGGCCGGAATATTTTAGTTGGCCACCACGTGCATGGGTGACTTGAATAATGGGGTTTACACGAGCAATCAACATCTCTTCAACTTGAGTCAGGCAAGAGAGGACATGGGGTTGGATACCTGGGTCCATGTTGTTTGCGAAGGAAAAACGGTGGGTTGTTCGTTCACCAAGACAACGGGCACAACAAATGTTTCCGTTATTTGTTTTTGTTTTCATGGATGGGTAAGCTTCATAACAAATTGAGCAAACTTGGATGGGACTAAGTGCATCAATTCTTTCACGGAAGTGAAGATGTGAATGTTGGAGTTGGATAGGGAGGAAATGCTGCACAGGTGGAGTAGGAGGAAGATGTTGCGGGGCATGGAAAGGGTGGGTAAGAGGCAAAGGAATTGCAGGGTATGGAAAGGGCTGGGTAGGGAGGGGAGTTGTAAGGGTGAATGGGAAAGTTTGGGCGGGATGTAGTGGAAGGAGGGTACTTTGTGAAGGAATGGGAGTTTGGTGTGTGGTGGATTGAGAGAGAAGGTTGGCCTGGCGAGTTGCAAAGAGGAGACGACGACGTGCAGTAATTCTTTCTTTGTTAAGTGCGCAGTGGCGGCGATGTTGTTCCCTTTGCAAACTGTTGTCTGGTGTGGTTGGCATAGCTGTTGCAAAAAAGGAAAGGCATGTCAAATGCATGAAGTATAATGAAAGAAGAGGGAAGCATGAAGATGCAACACTCTATTTCATATTTTTATGTTCTATTATTTATTTTTTTTGGCGAGAATTTTTGTTGTGTTATGTATTTCATCATAGAAATAGTCATATGGATATGGTGTGAGTGAATTTTGAAGTGGAAATGTATTGAATATGGTTTGCATAAAAATGAGTGTTGCATATTTGAAATTAGAGAATATGTCTTTTGAAAGAAAGAACGTGTTGCATTTGGTGGCTAGAGGAAATGAAAGGCAGATACTGTATTTTTTGCAAAGAAGAAGAAGCAAATTTTGTATTATATTCCATACTAAGCATAGCATGTTCACATTTGCATTTATAAAATGTGTGTTTTGCAAACAAGATGAAGGCATGAAGGAGGAAAGGGAAAACGACATCTGTAAATGTTCATATATTAAGAAGGGCCATTACAACATAGCGGAATAACATATAAACAAGATGCAATGAAGAAACGAGTTGATACCTATACATTTAGGAGGACTATTAGAAAGGGAAAGGGGTTGTAAACATATAGTAACGATTACAAAATATAGATGCAAAATCGACGATGCATGTCAAGTGAGGGAAAAGAGCGTTGGAAGTTGAACAATGGGAAGAGGCAAGAAATGTATGCCTAAACGCGAAGACGTGCTTTGTTCGCGGGGGAAGTTGGAGGTTGCAAGAGCTGAAGGAGGATTTTCGACACATCAGCAAAAGGCAGATCTTCTGTGTGCATAACAATTGGTTGCAGTCGTTCAATGTCGTTGAAGGTGTCTCTCTTTAAAGATAGTGTGAAGAGGAATTGTCGCCCTTTGATTTTGCTATATATGTCAACGACAGCTTGAGGATCTGCTGACAGGAGGAAAAGGTCCTCTGCAGAGATGCCTAGGAGGCCATTTGCGGCGTCGTCAAAAGCGACAACATTTTCGAGGTGGCCAGTGTGATCGTGCAGCTGGAGGCGGAGAATGTAGCAGTAGTCACACTTGGTGAAAGACCCTTCACACTTTGAGCAACACCACGTGGCATCATCTTGTTGTATAGCCTTCTTCATGCATTGCATACCATCAATGGTAAGTGGGCATGCAAGGAAGTAGAAATCATGCAAGTCAATTGAGGTAGCAGTAGCACGGAGCGACATCCATGGGACATTTTCTCCAGGTGGAATTGAGAGGATGTCAGAAATTGTTTTTGTAGCAAGTGGCCTCTTGCTGGTGCTTGAGTATTTGCGGCTAAGCGAGGGCGACGAAGATTGAATGCCTTCTTTTTCGAACCATTGCTTAAGTTCCAACGTTTCAGCGATCTTTGGATTGATAACAAGGGAGGTGGTAGGGATTGTGCTGATAGTTTGGCCGTTGAACTCGACGACCCTGCCACCTCGAATTGCAAGGACTGTAACTGCACAAGCCATGCGAAGTTCAGAGAGTTCACGCCCTTCAGCATGGCAGTGTTCTCCCCACAAGGTCACATCAATGCTGTTTCTGGACATGTCGCGAAGCGAAATTGTCTTTCTTGGAGTTTCAGAGCCATCGCGTTTGCGGACAATAGAGGTGGGAGAGAGTGAGTTAACAATACCTATGACATCAACGATTGAGTTAGCAGGTGAGAGTTTAAGGGAATTGATAGGTACAAAGTGGAAGGTGTGGGAAGGAATTGTGAGGTCATCATTCAAGACTTGAGAAACTGTTGATGAAGAGAAGAGGAGAATTTCAAATGGGCATCTTAGATGGTTATAGGAAGGGTTGGGGACCTTTATGGTGCCATTTGAAACATTGTAGATTTGGCCAACTTGAATGAGAGCATGAAGGGATTCAGCCAATTCATTGAAGGCAGACACGTGGATTTGCTCGTTTTCGTGGTCGACAAGGTCAAAGCCTAGTGACTTTCCAGAGCCACGTGCATTGGTAAAATGCCGAAGGGGTGTTTTTGAAAGGACGCGGCCTTGGATGGACCAAGTTTTCCTTGTAGGGGAGAGTGCTTTAAAAGGGAGAGTTGTTGAAGATGATGCGGCGGGGTCTTGGGAGGACAATGAGTGAATTTCAAGGGACGGTGGTGATGAAAAGGGAGAGGCAGAAGATGAGGATGATGTGGCTTGGACCATTTGTTTAGTAGAGAGAGTAAGAGGGCATGGGTCACCAACCAATGGGGCAACGCGCTGGACTACTTCAAGCTCGAGAATAGAGAGTGACCTGCAAGAATGAGCAATGTATCAATGAAGTGGAAATGTAGAAATTTAGAAAATAACAAAGGAAATAGAGGGATATAAGGGAAAAACATGTATAGGGGAGGAAGGTGTGAGGCGTTATGTAGTAAACGTACATTGTTTGATGCGAATACGTGCATGAGCATCTCTTCAAGAGAACAATGGAACCTATAGCCAAGTGGCCATCCTGCGCGAGGGAAGTGTGCGAAGAAGGGAGAAGGGCAGAATGCCCGTGAACACCATCGGAAAGTGAAACGCGGTATCGAGCCGCTGAAGTCTGGGCAGAGTTGATCTGCGCAAGTTCAACAATTTGGAGGGTTGGTTGCTGGTCGGTAGCACCAGCTAGTAGAGAAGGAAGACAATTGCAAGATAATGACGTCTCCATGGTAGAACGGGTGGCTTGTAGAAAACAATACGCTGCAAGTGAATAGAGATAGTAAGTTCAAGATAGTGAAGAAGAACATGTTCAGATAAACGAAGGGAAAATTCGATATTGCTAATTTGTGAGAGATGAAATGTAGAATTGCTAATTTGGATGATTTCCACTCTTCAATTAATAGTGACAAATTTGGTATATGGAAGATGCTATTGCAAGTTGCACAAGTGGAAGTTGTGCAAATATGTTCCTTACAATGCAAATGTGCAAATATTGCAAGTTGCAGAATAGGTATAAAAGGAAAGGAAATAGTAATGTGAAATAGGCCTATTTGTAAATGAGCTTGTGAAGTACGGTACTTGCAAATGTATATCTTGAATATTGTAAGTGGTTTGTTCAAATTATTGAAAATCATGTTTGATACGACAGATACACATGATAGTTTGAAACATAAGCGCACAAGCAAATGGAATACATTGATTGAAAATAGAACCGTTACTACTATATTTTGGCACCCATAATTTTGGAATTACACAATTGTTTTTTTTTCATTAGATGATAAAAAAGAGGCAGACATCCTACAAAAGACAGCAAAGGGCATTGCAAGAAATGATATATATATTTACAACCAAAGCAGGATAAAGAGAGGAGGAAACTGTTGGCATGGCTCTAACAGGCAACAGCCATGTAACTGAACTACCAAAGTAACCATATTTGTAAATGAGCTTGTGAAGTATGCTACTTGTAACTGTATATCTTGAATATTCTAAGTGGTTTTTTTCAACTTTTTGAAAATCAAGATGCACATGACAATTTGAAACATAAGTGCACAAGCAAATGGAATACATTGATTGAAAATAGAACTGTTACTAATACAATTTGCCACCCATGATTTTGGAATAACATAATTGTTTTTTTTTCATTAGATGATAAAAAGAGTCAGACATGCTACAAAATACTGCAAAGGGAACTGAAAAAAACGATAAATATATTTAAGGAACTCCAGATAGATGTGGTGCTGGTTGAAACTGGTTTATAAACGAAAATCATTATGTTTCTCTCAAGTATGCAGCAGGTCAGGGACAAATAATAGAGATGAATTCCATGCCTTGCAATTAATTTTGAAAGGTGCATCTGCTGAAGGTATTCAAAGGATCCAAGTGATGGGGGACTCTAAGTTGCATATGGATTGGGCCAATTGCAGAAGCCATGTGGAGAATTTGGTTCTTAGCACAGTTATGAACATGGTATCTGCGAGAAGAATGAAGCTTTTGGATCTCTCTCTCATATTTATGGATAATTTAATGAGAAAGTGGATATATTATCTAAAGAAGCAATATCACAGCAGGAAGGGACTCTACCATGTAGATTTTCCTTGAAATTCTGCAACTGCTGTGGTGAACAAATCTGAAACTAATCATTGCAACAAGACACATCATGAGATGATAAAAAGAGGCACACATCCTGTCATGAGATCATATTAAAACAGAAAGACCTCAAATGATAAACAACCAACAAAATGCATAAGAGAAAAACCATGCCATCTCTGTATTTCTTAAATGAAATACAGAGATTCGGTCAATATATGACTAAGTATTCTTAAAGATTCGGCTTAATTATATTTTCATATAAAGTATTTCCATCACAAACGAATTGAAGCCAGCTGCGAGGGAATCTAGGGAAGCTGTTATAGAAGTCATTAACAAAATTTGAATATTATTCTTTAAGTTGCAATTTTCTTGTGAAAATTTATGTGTGATGTCCTAACTGGTTTATAAACGAAAATCATTATGTTTCTCTCAAGTATGCAGCAGGTCAGGGACAAATAATAGAGATGAATTCCATGCCTTGCAATTAATTTTGAAAGGTGCATCTGCTGAAGGTATTCAAAGGATCCAATTGATGGGGGACTCTAAATTGCATATGGATTGGGCCAATTGCAGAAGCCATGTGGAGAATCTGGTTCTTAGCACAGTTATGAACAGGGTATCTGTGACAAGAATGAAGCTTTTGGATATCTCTCTCATATTTATGGATAATTTAATGAGAAAGTGGATATAATATCTAAAGAAGCACTATCACAGTAGGAAGGGACTCTACCATGTAGATTTTCCTTGAAATTTTGCAACTGCTGTGGTGAACAAATCTGAAACTAATCATTGCAACAAGACACATCATGAGATGATAAAAAGAGGCACACATCCTGTTATGAGATCATATTAAAACAGAAAGACCTCAAATGATGAACAACCAACAAAATGCATAAGAGAAAAACCATTCCATCTCTGTATTTCTTAAATGAAATACAGAGATTCGATCAATATATGACTAAGTATTCTTAAAGATTCGGCTTAATTATATTTTCATATAAAGTATTTCCATCACAAACGAATTGAAGCCAGCTGCGAGGGAATCTAGGGAAGCTGTTATAGAAGTCATTAACAAAATTTGAATATTATTCTTTAAGCTGCAATTTTCTTGTGAAAATTTATGTGTGATGTCCTTTTATAATGACATACTATTATTATTAAAATAAACTGAAATATCTTTTATCTTCATCACAGCATAACTAGGTAATCCAACGGTAAATAATGGAACGAATCAAGTAAACTTTACGAATGGTAATTTGTTAGTTATCTTGATGAGTAAACAAAGTCATTATTGAAGTGGGATTACTGGTTATGGTTTCTGAGCTGTTCATTTTTCCAAGGCATTACTGGAAATTTTCCTACTAAATTTTGTTAAAGCTACGTGAAATCATACCAATATAAAAAGTGCTTAAACCTCTACAATACCTTCAATTTGCAATCTTACTAAATGATTTTATCATGATTCAAAGTAGTATTTATGGATATATGACAGTGGGCATGAAATTGCCCAGAATCACAAAATAAACAAAAACTTCATACAACTCTGTTATTATTAGCTTTTCATTGCTGGTTAGCTGAAAAAGTGTGATAATGACTATGATGATCACCTCTCCATCTAATTATTCTTATTCGTATTTGTGATAATGACTATGACAATCACCTCTCCATCTAATTATTCTTATTCATATTCATCATTTCAACACTGGAAAGGAACACTAATTGTAAAGTCTTCCAAACACGCAGAAATCATGCCACATATTTGTCAAATTAAATGAAAAGGGAGTCAGGTATAAAAGAAAATTCAATCAACCATCCTTGAAAAAGACCGGACAAACCAACAAGGAAGCTATCTATCTCAATATCTAAGAAGTCGTCTACCCACTGATGTCTAACGAAGTGAAAGTGAATACAGAAAATGAAATGAAATACTGAGGATTGTGGACTCTTCCCCTTCAAGCGCATCAGATATAAAACCATTTGATCTGTGTATTTGTTAAATGAAATGGGAATGGAAAACCTAACAGCTGAATCAGATATAAAAAAAAAATTCAAACAGACATCTTTGAAACAATACCGGACGGCCACAATTGAGCTATCCCTATCGCAATATCTAAGAAGCCGTGCAGAAAAATTACCGGGTGATGTCGAATGAAGTGAATGCAGAAAATGAAATAATCGGGACTGTGCACTCTTCTCCTTCAAGGGCACGGTGCTACAATCTGTTCTGCGTTCTTCTCTCCTTTCTGCGCTCTTCTCTTATCTGAGTTCTTTCCGTTCTGTGCCCTTCTCTTATATGAATTTAAGCCTCCCAGTATTGCTTCCTAATCTGCAAGTCAGCCCTGCAGTCAATTATGGTTGCGACCATGCTATCTCCAGAAGTATGCAAAATAAGGTAAACGAATTTCACATGAAAAAACAACAGAAATTATTTGCAATCAACACAGAAGAACTATTAACAGCTGTTACGAAATAGTCAATTTGCTGCAACAATATGAAGATGCTACCCAACCTGATTCAGAAAATATGCAAATTTGAGAACAGGCATTTGTTTGCGGGCGAACATATGAAGACGGAGGATGAACGCATTTAAGCACACTCGTATATGGCAGGTTTCAGCATTAATGAAGCAGCAGTCACCACGAAGCAAGCGTATCTGCATATTTAACGTTGCAACAACCAAACATTCATTCCAGATCTGGGCGATTTCTTGGATTTTGGAAGTAGGCTGAGAGGCATTGCTGCCACGCTTGAGCATTAACGAGACGCAGCTGGTAAATCGTGCGAGGACAACTGTGAGCTGTAAACACTGAAACAGCGAACCAACAATTACTCTGAGAACTCCATTCAGGCAAATCGTCCGAGCTGGAGGTAAGAGCAGCATGCTAGACTATGAGCTGACCTGGTAAATCGTCCGAGGCGGAGAAAACAGCGAAGTCGAACCAGCAGCCGGCAAATGGCAAATTCTTAGTGGCTCGAAGGACGATGGCAAAGTCCTCTGATTGGCTCCAGCAAAAATGCATTCAGCAAAACCCAACAAAGGGAATGCCTTTCGGCGTAATAATAATAATAGT
>JAXQQM020072059.1:0-92037 GCA_034641835.2 Pinus albicaulis | reverse complement strand
AACTTTAAAAAAGTCCGGGACTCTATCATAAAACCTCCGAGATATTAAAACCTCCGAGATATTACTTCCCCAATGCCATATTGGAACCTCGAGACTTTAATAAAACCTTCGATGAATATTTCTTACGATGCTCCAATATCACTATACCCGATGACATGGAACTTATATTAAACATTGGATAAGGTTTGAATTATATAATTTTGAGTCGAAATATTAATAAGGTTCCGATATCTATTCTTCCAAGGTTCCGTTGAATTTATTGTATGATTCCCTCACTGTTTATCTCTTATGACTCCCATATGATAAATAAAGACCCTTCTTTAATCCTTTTGGGACTCTTATGAGATAAAAAAAAAACACTTTCTTAAATAATTTCTTAATGTATTTTAATTATATTTTAATAAATTTTGTTTAATAGTTTTAAAATGATTTTTTTTAAATTTTATAAATATACAATTAAGTTTGTATATTAATTAATTTTTGTTTTATAATTATAATTAACTTGTATATTAATTAATGTAGAAATTGTAATTAATTAGTTGGTTAATTAATAATTTTTAATTTAATTTATTATTAAATTTTTTTAATTAAAGTCTTGAGGTTTTTATCCATGATCCATATTTCTTGTGTACCAATACTACAGGAGCAGAGAAAGAACTTTGACTAGGTTGAATTATACCCGCCTCTAACATTTCTGCAATCATACGTCAATTTCGCTCTTTTGGATATAAGGATATCTATAAGGCCTGATGTTTGGAGGAACACTTCCTGGAATCAAATGAATAGCATGATCATGATCACGAATAGGTGGGAGTCCTTTGGGAGTTTCAAACACCATGGAATGATTGTCCAAGACTTGTTGGAGATCTGCAGAAATAGATGATTTTGATGTTGGGACTTCTAGTGAGCATAATTGTGCAATTACGCCTCGTTGTTCTTTCTTTAGAAGCTTTGTCATGACATTAGAGCTTATTATCCTTCCTGGCTTCCCTTCAATACCCCGTAATTCGACTTCCTTTCCTTCTGAAAAAAATTTCCAGAAAAGTTCTTGAAAATTAAAAGCTACCGTCCCCAAAGATTGTAACCATTGTACTCCTAGTACAACATCAGCACCTCCCATAGGAATGGAAAGTATTGGACTATTCAATACATATTCCCCCATGGTTAGCTTGATATTATGGCATTTTTCAGAGCAATTTATAGTTCCTCCATTTGCAACCATCACTTGACATTCCGGTGCTGGGTATAGGAAACAATTCAATTCCTTGGCTACCTTACAATGAATAAAATTATGGGTACTACCTGAATCAATCAACACTATTACCTTTTTCTTCTTGATATGTCCTTCTATCTTGAGAGTTTTAGAGTGGTAATTCCTGCCAATGCATTACACGATAGTGAGACTCATTTATTCTTCTTCTAAGGGTGGTTCCTAGTGTATATCCTCTTCTTCTGAAGTTTCTTGTTCATTTTATTCCTCATCTTCACAGTCTATGTAAAATAATTTCTTCTCAGCACGCTTATGACCTTTAGTGTATTTTCTATCACAACTATAGAAAATCCCTTTTTCTCTTTTTTCTTCCAATGGTTGTGGTTTCAACCTTGTAGGTTGTGGAAGTATAGGAGTAGCAACACTTCCATCTTTATAGATGTGAGTGGTAGGCTTCCTTGTCGCCATAATTTTACATTCAATTTTTCTTGAACCTGAATGCCTTCTCCAATGAATCGGGTTCCCAAAGGCGAACCTCATGTTGGATGTTATCCTTTAAAGTCCCCATGAAGACATCAATCTCTGTGTTCCTACGGAATGAACACCCTTATATTCAATTTTTTGCAGGAAGTCTATAATGTGTGCTCAGCCACTTTGAACCCTTTTGTTTGAGATTTAGCAATTGGCTAAAGAAGGTGTTGCTCTTTGTATCTCACATGTTATATCATTTCCTCAGTAAAAATTGATCAGTGACAATTTTTTTACGGAGAAAATATCGATACCACTTCAATGTATTCGTTCTAAATGTAAAGTTGCAATGTGTACCTTTTGTGTGTTTTGCATTATTGAGATCGAAATATTGCTCCATCTATAGTATCCATGTTACGGGATCCTTGCCATAAAAATTCCTCATATCCATCTTTGGAATATGGTGGTTCTTCAATCCAACATTAGATTTTATGAAATCACGATTAACATTTATTTTGTTCTCATCATGAGTTTCCTCTACTATCTTTTAACCATTAGGAATCATTTCTTTTATCAACTTTGTCAAACCTTCGATGTATGATTTTAGATCATTCTTCATGTTTTCCATGTTGTCTTTCATTTTTTCTTCCATGTCCTCCATCTTAGCTTCCATGCCATCCATCTTAGTTTCCACGCCATCCATATTAACTTCCACGCCTTTCTTCAAACCATCCATATTATTCTTCAAACCATCCATCTTCTCTTCCATGCCTTTATTAAAAAATTCCATTTCATTTTTTGCTGCTCTTTGCGAGAGCGAAATTTGGTGCACTTGATCTTGTAATTTTGATAGATCATGTTGCAATTATTTATCTTCATGAGTCATAGTAGAGTATTATGAGGGCTTAATGGGTGTTGAATTCTTTTTAGGAGGAATTTCATAATCCAATACTGAAATATATGCTCAATAGGTCCTTGGAATCACTTCAAAATGATTTTTTACACAAGACTTATGAAATTCAAAAACGAATACACACCCTTTTCTTGCTTTTGAGGAGCTCCATATTGAAACTGAATTATCTCTGTGATTTCAGATCTTCAATATCTGAAATTTGGCCCTGAGGTATCCCTCTGAATCCTCTTTCAAATTCCATAGTTCTGTCCCGATTTGGATTCTTCAAGGCAAATTTATGTCCCATCTCCCACAATAACCTAATTATGGACTGGTTCAGTAGAGTGAAATTGTACGACTTGCCACATGTCACTGTTTCCTCCTTCGACTCTAAAATTAATAGACAAGAAACTACCTTCTGTGTACTTGTGGCCACTTTTTACATCATTCCAATCCGATGATCAGAGATAGAGTTATGGATAGTTTCCCACGATCACCTCTTTGAGATGAAATTCGGGAGCTTGAAAAAGCCCTAACTTCCACTGATCATATCTCCGAAAATATTACGAACTAAGCTCTAAAATTGTGCGATGATGTTCCTCAGGATTTCGGCTTCACACTCTAAAAATTTCAGCTTCTGAGCCTTTGTAGAAAAAAAAATGTATAGCAAAAATGGCGCAATGACCTGTTTGGAGCAGCGAAACCCTAGAATCCAAAGCTATGATACCAAATGTTGTGAAACCAAATCCAAAAATAGAAGAAAAGAGAGGTCAACGCCTTAGAAATCAGCCACTTTATGGGGGAAACCTCCAATACATTACATAAATGAACAATTCTTGGATGATACAAATGAAAAAACCTCCTTTCTATATATATGAGTCCATGGGGCCACAATGTAATCCTAGTGTGGCCACAATGTAATCCTATCCGACCTAACAATAATAATTTAAGGGCACAATAATAATAATATGGGGGTTACAGGGGTACAACAATAACAATAAAGGGGTTACACTAACAAAAATAAGGGACTATACTAGTAATATGGGGACCTAACAAATAATCAACTAAAGGAAATAAAGATGAATAGAGGAGAGATTTTTCAATCATACTTCCTGAGAATGAATAAAATCAGGAATCAATTGTCAATAGTTGGTGAAATTGTACCTGATATAGAAATGGTGTTGATTGCACTTAAAGACCTTTCTCCTTTTTGGGAGACTTTTATTACCACCATCAATAACATCAACACTCCCACATTTGATGAGCTCCTGGGAAAGTGTATCCAAGAGGAGGAAAAAAGATCTACAGAGGAAGAATTTCACATCATGAAGAAAGAGAACCTACTGCTTTTACAGCCTATGGAAATAAGAGAAAGAAAGGCAATGAAATTAAATCTTATTTCAAATCAAATAAATAGAATCTATACATTTCAAAAGTTATATGCTTTAATGTCAAAAGCATGGCCACTTTTCTCATGACTGTAAAGAAATAAAAAGAGCACCTAGATTCAAAAATAAATCTGATTATAGAGACTCTTCTGAAAATAAAATTAAAGGGCATCCTAAGAAAACAAGAAATCTAAGATATAGAAATAATGAAGCAGAAACTCAATCAAAATATTTTCTTGTTTATGTTCTTTCCAGTTCTTCTTCTGCAGATTAATTTGATAATTGGTTAATTGATAGTGGTGCTTCCAAACATTTTACTAGTTACAAAGAAACACTCTCTAATCTAGATGAGAGGGAGACTAATTTAAATGTTATCCTTGGAGATAATTCTACTCACCAAGTTAAAGGTTATGGTTCAGTTTCATTTCAGTTAGATGATGGAAAATCTCTTTTTCTACAAGAAGTTTTTTATGTACTTGATTTGAAAAATAATTTTGTATCCAGATCTGCTCTAGAAGATAAAGGAATGAAAGTTTCTTCTATTAATGGACAGGTTCTAACCTGACCTTTGAAATCAAGTATTATAGAAGCCTTCACTCTCGGATCAAGATGTGAAGGGCTTTACAAAGTCAATGGTAAACCCATTCATGCATTGGTACATGATACCGATCTTCAGTGTGAGCTATGGCACCAAATATTTTCTCACCTACACTAAAAAGCCTTACCTCATGTAAGGAAGATGGTTTCTGGAATGCCTGAGATAATAATGGATCATGAAGGAGTTTCCTAGGATGTGAAAGTGGAAATAATATAAAGGCATAACTCCCTTCAAGCAGAACAAAACTAGTCAGGTACTTCAACTTATACATTATGATTTATGTGGACCTATGCTTATTCTTATTGATGATTTTTATCGCAAGGCCTGGATATTATTTTTGAAAAAGAAAGGGGAAGTGTTTGACATGTTCAGAAATTTGAAGGCTTTGATTGAAAATAAAATTGGAAAGTTGATCAAAGATTTTAGATCTAATAATGGGGGAGAGTTCACCTCCAATGATTTTAATGATATTTTCAAATACATCGAAATAAAGAAAGAAACCATTATGCCATACAATCCACAGAAAAATTAGTGTGGCTAAGAGGAAGAACAAAACCATTATGGAAGAAGTCAAAACCATGATGCATGATGAAAATCTACCAAATTTTTTGTGGGGAGAAGCTGCAAATACCATTGTTTATGTGAAAAACATAAATCCTCATTAGGCATTAAACAATAAGACTCTTAAAGAAGTCTTCACTGGTAAAAGGACCGAGGTGAGTCATTAGAGAATCTTTGGATGTCTTGTATAATTCCATGTGCCAAAAGAGAAAAGGAACAAGATGGGATCTTTAGGTAAGAAAGGTAAATTTGTTGGTTATTGAGATAATTCAAAAGCTTATAGAATTTATGTACTTAGTAAAAGAAATATAAATTTTAGCAGAGACGTAACATTTGATGAAAATATAGCTCTTAGAAAAGCAAGAGACTCTCCTCCTCCTGCCATTGCTGAAAGACAAAATGTTAATGAAAAAGAAGCTACATCTTAGTCTGAACTAGAACCTGAAAATGAATTTTATTGATAATCCAATGGGTTCCATGTATCCTCTAGATCCTCCACCACATCATCCTCCCACTAGAAAGAGACCACTATGGCTGCGAGATACCTTGAAGGATGTTGAACAACATGTTTCCCCAAGAGGAATGTTCATAGAAAGTAAGAAGCCAAGTCAATTTCAAGGGTATGTTAGTGCCATAAGGAAAATCATTCAGGAAGAACCATGCACCTTTAAAGAAGTTGCAAAAGAACAGGTTTGGAAAGATGTCATGACTGAAGAATATGAGTCCATCATCTAGAATGATGTTTGGGAAGTGGCTCTTAGACCTTACGGTAAAATCTGTTGTCACTTCCAAATGGTTATTTAATATTAAACATGGTGCAAATGATAGTATTGAAAAAAGTAAGGCTAGATTTTTAGTTAGAGGTTTATCTCAAAAAGAGGGAATAGATTATGATGATATTTTTGAACATGTAGCTCGATATACTACTATTTGATATGTTGTTTCCTTAGTTTCTAGCAAGGATGGACTCTTCACCAAATGGATGTGAAGATTTCTTTCTTGCATGGATTCCTGAAGGAAGAGGCATTTTTGGAAATACCACAAGGATTTGAAGAGCATGACAGGGAAATTCATGTATGCATACTAAAGAAAGCCTTATATGGGTTGAAGAAAGCTCCACGAGCTTGGTATGTTCACATTTATAAATACCTGATAAAGCTTGGTTTCATAAGAAGCAGTCCAGATCTAAACCTCTACTTCAAGAAAGTCTAAGGTATAAGTTTAATTTTGGTATTGTATGTTAATGATGTATTCTTGACAGGAGGAGAACTTATTATCCTCTAGTGTAAGCGGGAGTTAGCTTCTAAATTTGAAATGAAAGACCTTGGTTTGATGCATTACTTTCTGGGTCTAGAGGTCTAGAAAATACCTGATGAAATTTATATTTCTCAAGGAAAATATTTCGTTAAGCTTCTTGAAATATTTTCTATGGTAGAATGCAAGGCCATGCATAATCCTATGGAAATGAACTTTAATAAATTATGTGGCAAAGCTCCACGACCTAGTCTTGCAAATCCCATAGAGTATAGAGAGCTCATTGGTGCTTTGATGTTTTTCGTAAACACTAGGCCTGATATATGATTTTCTATAAACACTTTAAGTCATCATATGATTGATCCCCACTGGATAGTTGCAAAACAAGTACTCATATACTTACATGGAACTATAAAATTGAAATATATTTCTAAAAATGTAAGACTTCAGGGATATATTGATTCTAATTGGGAAAGTAACTTTGTTGATAGAAAGAGAACTTATGGGTGTTGCGTTGGCTTGGGATCTGTCATGATCTCTTGGATGAGTAGAAAGCAGAATGATTTTTCACTTAGTAAAACTAAAGCTGAGTACATTGTTGCTACCATGGTTAGTTGTGAGGCAGTTTAGCTGAGAAATATTTTGGGGAACTATTTGAGCCAATTTTAGACACAACTGTTATATATTGTGACAATAAGAGCGGGATTCTTCTTGCAATAAGTCCAAGTATATTGAGATCAAGTATCACTATATCTGGGATATGGTGTAGAGAGGAGTAGTGAGGCCCCATCACATCTCCACTGATGATCATATAGCTGACATTCTTACCAATCATTTACTGAAAATAAAGTTCTTGGTTTTTATAGAGGAGCTTGGACTTATGGACATGACCCTTTTGGGAAGTAGTTATAGCTGATTGAGAAAAATAAGTTTCATTTCCCCCTGTGAGAGCTCACAGGAATAGGGAATGATGTCGGAAAGCTCCTGAGTATGAAGGAAATATTGTGTAGTGTGTGCCACAGGAGTAGGCCCCAGTATGCATCCGACCCACAGTTTGGGACGTGGGAAGAGCCACCTATATGGCCAATAGGTGTAGTGAGACTTGTCTGTGTGATTTTTCTAGGATGCATGTGTTCCATCACTTGACACTTGGTTTCGTTTGATTCTTGTATATGTGATGTTTTTGAGTCTTGTCTATGTGATTCCTATGTTCTATCACCTAATAATTTGAGATGAAAATTGGTTGAGTGTAATCCTTATTTATGTGACATGTGATGATCCTTTCCTTTCTAATTTTGTGTCAAGTGGATGATTCTTCTTTATATTGCGACTTCATTGTTACAAATGTTACAAATTATAGTTGAACTGAGATGAATGAAAGAGATCAGAGGAAGCAAATATATTTTATGCAAAAATAAATCCCTCCCTAACTGAGAGGGAGTGTTAAAATTTGATAGCTCAGGGATGAATTTCTCCTAGAAGAAATCATATCTTTCAGTTATGTTTGAACCAACTATACTATAATTTCATTTCTAACAATTTTAATATTACTTTCCAAAAATAGTATGTAACATCTCAATTTGGAAGTGACTTTCTAAAATTAGAAATTCATGTTTAAATGGTCAAGGATGATCTTGACATATGGAACCCACTTTAAAATAAAATCAATCATGATTATACAGGTCAAGAATTAATACTTTTATCCTTACTAGAATTATTATTATTATGATACTATTATTTATAAACTAGTATTATTATTATTATGATACTATTATTTATAAACTAGTATAAAGTCATTCACATTTAATGGATTAACAAAAATTAATTCTCTCATGAAACAAGTAAATTAAATTGAGAATCTCTTACTTGGAAAATTGAAACTCTCTCTTAAGAGAATGTAACTCTCCCTCACTAATTCAATGTATGGAAAAAGTGTAACTCCTCCTCATTAAATGAATTTGTAACTCTCTCATTCAATTCAATTTGTAACTCTCACCAAATATTCTCTCATGTCTAATTGTAACTCTCTCTCTCCTTAATTCAAATTGTAACTCCTCAAGACATGTGTACCTCTCTCTCTATTTTTGGGATGAGTTACACTTCTCCTAAAGTAAGTCATCCCTCATGGAATTTGATTCTCCTATTATTGTCTCAAGGCATGAATTCATTTTGTAACACCTATCATTTCTCATATATTTAAGCAAGAGCAAGTGAGAGTTGATGTAGCATGTTAATTGTGAAGAAGGAGAGCTAGCATTGAGTGTGTGCAAGATAAGTGTGAGAGAAAGTGAAGAGTAAGTGCAAGGGAAGAGTTGGATCAAGTGTTAAGGACAAGATCTGATCAAGATAAGGATGGGATATTCAAGCAAAGAACAAGAGCACATCAGTTGCAAGTTGATCAGAAATTGGTGACTTTATTCATTCTCTCTCTCTCTGTGTAATCTGTTGAACAATTGAAGAAATATAATAGAAGAAGAATCGTTTGGGATTTTCCCTTGTGGGTTTTTCCCTGGTCATTGGACCTAACTCTTAGTGTCTCATATTTGTGCTTGGTTGTCTTCATATGATCCTTAATTTTATGTTCTATATACAACAATTGATTTGAAAAGTTGTGAAGAAGAAATATTATAAGTAGTTGTAACAATATTAAGCATTCAATTTTATGTAAAGTAAATTCAGTTTTCTACAAATTACATTCAATTTTCTGCAAATTATATTCAACTTTATGCAAAGTACATTTAGATTTCTGAAAAGTACATTCAAATTTTTGCTAAGTACATTCAGTTCCATTCAGTTTTTTGCAAAGTACATTCAATTTTTTGCAAGTACATTCAATTTTCTGCATAGAAATTTCAAGTTGCTGCAAATATGTTTTTTAATTTCTGCATAGCACTTTCATATTTTAACAACATAGGATTTGAACCTACCAGACCTATGGCATTATTCATGGTATGAATAAATAAATTCACTTATCAAATCTCGTGTCGTATACATGACAAAGATGGTGAAATTCTCTTGGTTCACTCAACAAAGGGAATTTATTCTCCAAAGGAGGGATATATATATATATATATATGCTAATTGAGAGCTTGCTTCTATGACTTGGTGGTGAAATCACATATGGAATTGAACAACCCTGAAAAATCTAGATTGTTTATTTGGTGTTTATTATAGAATAAAATTCCTAAGGGAGAAAACTTCAAAAATAGATATTTTCATGGTTTGTCTTGGTACGTATTGTGTAAGAGGGAAAAAGAAAAAATAGATCATTTATTTATCACATGACCTTATGCCAGATATACATGGAATCTATTTTATCAATCTTTAGATATTCAAATCATATGGGAAGGTATAAATATAAATGAAGCATGGAAATTATGGTGGTACAACACCCAACCTATCAAATTAAGGAACTTACCTCTTCTTACTTGCTGGGGAATATGGCTAGGGTGGAATCATATAATTTTTCAATATTCTAATATTTGTCCTGAATAGATTGGGGCTCAAGTGGTCGCAATATAGTGTCTGCTTCTTGATGAAGAACAAAGAATAAGAGTTAGAATTTTTATTGCTAAATCCATATATCGGTCTTTCCCCTGGGAATATTTTGATGGTTCAACACAAAATGATATATGTGGTGGTGGATCTGTATTAACTATGAATAATGAAAATATTTTCAAATTAAAAATGGGCTTGGGTTTGGGCATAAACAATTACGTAAAATTTCTTAATCTCAAACTTCTACTTCTTTTTGATATAGAAAAAGGATGTCGAAAACTTTAGGTATTTGGATATTCTAGAATTGTTATTGATT
The DNA here is from genome assembly GCA_034641835.2 of Pinus albicaulis. Classification (NCBI taxonomy): domain Eukaryota; kingdom Viridiplantae; phylum Streptophyta; class Pinopsida; order Pinales; family Pinaceae; genus Pinus; species Pinus albicaulis. The sequence goes on along the minus strand of JAXQQM020072059.1, from coordinate 81,852 downwards.
GGTTTAATCAAAAAACATAATTCTACGTGCACACACTCAGGAATATTATGGATGAGGTCATTATTTTAAAGAATCGATTTGAACACATTTCTTGTTGTCATGTATACAAGGAAAGGAACACAATTTTTGATAATCTTTCCAAGGATGGTGTGCAACAAGGTCATGGGACCTGGAAGATAGATGAACAAAATGGTCCTGAACACTATTAGTACTATCATCATGCATTTAATGATCCTATATAGTTAGAGGTAGCATGGGACAATTTTTTTTTGCAGAATTTTTTGGCTCTCGGATACAAATATATATGTAGTTTATATGAAAATCAAGTTTTATTATCTATGACATTATATTTTTTGTTATATGTTGTTTATATATGATGGACTATTACAATATATTTATGTATAGCTTTATGAGGATACTAGATTGATGATTGTAAAAGTATAAACAATCACTTTTTTGGATATGCTATCATAACATTTACAACATGTAATTTTCGCTTACATAATTAAAATTATGACTTTTCCTTGGGGAAAAAAGATTAAATTTATTAAATTTTTATAAATTACTTAATTTTATTAATTGTGAAACTTTATTTTAATTAATATTTAATAATTATTAAACTTTATAAATTTATTTATTTTTGTTAATTATTTATTAAATAAATAACAATACTTATATAAAAATGATATCAAATATATATTTTATGTATCAAAATATCAAATAAATTTCTTATATCAAAATTGAAATATATCTAAATTTTCAAAAAAAAAAATTGTGACCAAGAGGAACCTAAAAGCCCGCCTGACACGTAACTAGGAGTAAAACTTTTAGATCTCCTCTTGAATAAAACCCAATATACCAGATATTATGATAAACTAAGTCATAGGACATATCCCTTAGGGTTTTGTGTCCCGTATTTCACATGTCGAACATGAAACGTGCCCTAAAACATGTCGGAAATGGTTTTTTTCATGTCCTCCAATCAAGACACATTTTTTTGACGTAGAGAAAACATGCCCTAATGTTTTTGGCTCCTAGTATACGCGTCCCACAAAAAATGACATTTAAAACCCACAACATGTAGATGAATGTGTTTTTGATTAATCACATCATTAGGATTTGGTCGACGTTTCAAACCAACTAATGTGGTTCATCCTCAGGACAAGGTGAGAAGGCCAATCGATCTTTAGGAATAAATAGCAGGGATGCATCATTTCCCAAGGAAAGTTAATGAAAACTAGTTGTTAAAAACTAGTCGTTATTGAATTAGTTATTAAGGTAAATTATAGTCAAAGATTGGTTTAAATAATAATTAAATTAACCCACAACATGGTTTATTTTTTGGTTTTTTTGTCATTTTTCACCACTGAAATTGAGTTTTCTCGCTACCGCAGTCGATTTTGTTGTGCAGTGTGAGGAATTCCTCCAGATACGATCGCGGTGTTCACAAATTCACATCAAGAGCATAGTGTTCACAACTTCAGATCGAATCGAAGATGCAAGAAATGAGCACATAGTGTTCTCAGTGAGTTTCCAACTTTCCTTGTGTTTGGAGCCAATGACTAAGCATGCGAATGAGCTTCACCTTATGTTTGGAGCGCATGCTTTGCTGAGAGTTTGGAGTGCATGGGTTTGGAGTGCACTAATTACATGTAAGTTTTAGTATGGAACTTAGCTTATATACACCAATGACCACATTTTATGACCAATGACCAGGTATAGATCAATTGTGTTAAAATAAAAATCCAAGTCACCCTTCTAACATGTCTTAAGCTAAGTCAAGAAGAGTGTAGAAGGTCAAACTTCTGTGATGTGCTCACTACACATTTGAGGTCTAAAGGGAGGTAATTACTTGGTTTATAGCTCGATTAATGATTTATTCAACACATATAATTTATATATTATAATTATAAACTACTTCCTGTGAACATGATCAAAACCTGTTTGAACTATGGGTACTTACACTAAAAAAATATAACCATTTCTTAGTATATCTCATGTAAATGCATAAATTTCAATAATAACTTAAATTCATAGGCATGCAAATTTCTGCCACTAAAATTTCTCTAATGTCAGTTTCTCAATTTTTAGGAAAAAAAATAACCCACATATAGTAAAACTAGCCCATCCCCATGATTTCCTAGGCCTAGAAAGTTATAACACATGAAACCCATATTAAAATACTTCCTAGAATAGTGTGTCCAAGTATACCCAAGAATATTTTTAGGAATAGAGTGCTCTGTTCACATTCTGGAAAAGCATTCAACTCATGCGTCTTAGCTAAATAAGAAAACTTTGACTATCATGGGAAAAAAAACATTAAAGGAATTTCAATCAGAATTACCCGGGTCATCATAACTATAAACCTGAAGGAACCAAATCCCAAAAAAATGAAAATAATTTCGTCAGGTTTCAACTAAATGGATTTTTTGCAACTTGAGAACAAGTCCTAAAAACTATTTTCATTTTAAAAAGTGAAACAAATATTGTTTTGACCTTGAATGTTTCAATTGTTTTTTTTGGTGTAGGTGAAGGATTTGAAAATTGTTCCAACTTGCAAGAATTTTTTTTTACACTTTTGGACTATTTAATAGCAAGAAGTTAGCAATTAATGGCTATATCATCCATGGTAACTGATATTGGTCAAATAAAGGCAAGGGTGGTGTTGTTCGTGGTCCTCCCCCTCCAAGTTTTTTAGTACCTGATGGTGACAGTGACTAAAGTGCTTCAAGTGAAACTTTAGGTGCTTCTAAGCCCACATATGACATTGTTGTAGAAATACAACAAGCACAATAGAATAAATACCCTCTATGGATGTATGTAATAAAGAAACAAGGGCCAAAGGTTGGTGAGGGAGGGAATGTCCTTTGATCTTGTGATTTCCACAAGGGTGAATTTAAGAGCACTTAATTTCGAGTTAAGGACCATTTGTTTGGATTTACTTATGGAATTGGAGCATGCAAAAATATTAGTGCTAAAGAAATAATGGATTTGGAAAAAGAGAATGTGGATGGCTTAGGGAATGTGGTGGAATTTGGTAGGAACATTAGAAAAAAAGAATATATTCTTCCATTCTTGAGGAAAAAATGTAGGCGTAGTAGATTGGGAAGTGGGGCTAAAATTCAACCAACAAAAAAAGGGCAACCTAAAATTATGGTCCAATGGACAATATTTTTTTAGCGTGAGAAGTGAGATGAGGTTGATCTTATAATTGTATTATTTTTCTATCTCAACTTCATTTCCTTTATTGTTGCACGATCACCTTTGTTTATTGAGATGTGTCTATCTCTATTTGATATGAATCCAATTGGGTATGTGCCTCCATGATCAGAGAAGATTAGAACCAAATTGTTGGTTAATGCAAGGAAGAGTGCCTCTATTTGTTGATACCTTTGTTTATTGAGATGTGTCTATCTCTATTTGATATGAATCCAATTGGGTATGTGCCTCCATGATCAGAGAAGATTAGAACCAAATTGTTGGTTAATGCAAGGAAGGAGGTGGATAAAATTATACAACCTATTAAATCATCATGGATCTCATCTAGTGTCAATATTTTTTTCTGATGGGTGGACAAATACACCACACCATCCTCTCATAAATTTCATGTTATGTTCCTAAAATGGATTGGTCTTATTGAAATCAATGGATTATCTTGAACAATATAAGGATGCAAAATATATGGATGAGTTGTTTATTAAAGTTAATGAAGATGTAGGTCTTTAATGTTGTGTGCAAATCATCACAGATAATGCACTTGTTTGCAAAGTCACTGTCTTTATTATGGAAACTAGATATACACAAATATTTTGGACACCATGCATTGTTCATTCCTTGAATTTAGCACTTAAATCTATTGGCTAAGATGTAACATGAATTTAAAATCTTATTGAGAATGCATGCCATATCTGAAATTTTGTATAAAACCATACTAATGCTGTCACAATATATAAAGAGTAAACACATATATCATTGTTCAAGATTGCAGATACTTTTTTTGCATCCTCATTCATCATGCTTAAGAGGTTGAAGGAGGTAAAGGTCACTCTTGGGGCCATGGTAATTTCATATCTTTGGTATTTTTGGAGAAATATGTATCAAGATGCTTCAAAAAAGGTAAAGGACACAATGTTAGATGATGGTTGGTGGGAGAGGGCGGATCTTACCATAAATATCATGAACCCTATCATTTCTTTCTTGCGGTTTGTAGACAGAGAGCAACCCATATTAAGAGAGGTTTATGAGGGTTGGGATTCCACGGTTGAGCTCGTGAAGACTATTATTATGGAAAATGAGTGCCCTAGATATGAGACATAACCATAGATTGCATAGTCCACCATATGGGATATTCTTATCTCTAGGTGGGATAAGAATTACACACCTTTTCATTGCTTAGCTCACTCTTTAAATCCCAAGTACTATAGTCAAGAGTGGCTCTATGGTGGGACCTTACACAGATACTCTCCTCACATGTATGGAGATATTTCATAGGGGATGAAGGCAACATTCAAAAGGACATTTCAGGATAGAACATTTTTTCTTGAGGTTGAGGAAGGATTTATAGAGTTATCCACTAAAACTAGGAGACTTGGGGGGTATGACGTACTTGAAGATAGGGGCATAAAAAATGCCTATTCTTGTTGGGAAACTCATGGGGAAGCATGTCTTATTCTACAATAGTTAGCTTTGAGGTTCCTGTCTCAAGTTACTTCATCCTCTTGTTATGAGAGGAATTGGAGCACATATGGGAATCTGTATAGTTTGAAAAAGAGTAGGATTGAGTAATCCAGGGAAAAGGAAATAGTGTATGTGTTAGGTCCCTATAATACTAGTGTCTCCCCTTATTTTTGTTAGTGTAGCCCCCTTATTGTTATTGTTGTACCCCTGTAACTCCCATATTGTTATTATTGTGCCTTTACATTTTATTGTTAGGTAGGCTAGGATTATATTGTGGCCCCATGGACTCCTATATATAAAAAGGAGGTTTGGTCATTTGTATCATCCAAGAATTGTTTATTTATGTAATGTATTGGAGGTTTCCCCCTCGAAGTGGCTGATTTATAAGGCGTTGATCTCTATTTTCTTATATTTTTGGAGTTAGTTTCATAACAGTGCTCACCAACCTTCATATTATTTATGGGAAGAGACATGAATAGTTGAAGGGAAAGACAAAGAAGTGGGATATGTTTTGCAATGATATGGGTTTGTACGAAAATATTGAGTTGGTGCTAAACAACATGGATCTTAATGACCCAATGCTAGATACAGTCACTTTTGGTGGCGAGTCTCTTAAGGGGTCATCCTCCAAACAAAAAAATGCAGTAGAAAATCCTGGATTGGGAATAAATAGGAGGATAGAGCAGAGTCAGATGATAATGGCAGTGATGGTTATTATGACATGGAGGAGGAACTGAGCTATTGATAGAGTCGTGAATCGTGACTAGTGAGTCATGACCAGTACCACTGATAACACTGACGAGCTATGATATTCATACTTATTTTGTATCTACTCTATTTGAATTTTCTAATGGCATTCCCTAGGTATATATGTAATACATTTTGATTTTGATGATTTAATGAAAAATCTATAATTTATTGTTTTAATATATAAGTTCTTCTAAATTTCTAGTTTTATTATATAAATTATGATATTTCTAAATTTATAGTTTCTTATGTGCTTGACAAATTTTTAATGACATCAACAATGAAAATTGAACTGTGAACATCGCTAATCTAGTAAATTAATAAATGAGCTAGTAAATTACTAAATATGAATATTACATACTAAATAGAGATCATCATGATTCATATATATAGATGTTCGATCCAAGCATATCAACATCCAATATCACCATCTATGAGTTTGTGTGCAGAGGCGGATCATGTTGTTGGAATACATTCATACAAATGGTGTAGTATTATTGAGATAAAATTATCTATAACATGTTTCATTCATACAAAAATGGCCCATACATTAAATAATCTAAATATACACATATTTCCACATTTCCGTCATGCAACAATTAGCCCTAGTTATAGCGAAATTCAATAGTATGCGAAAGAATAACAACATTAAATTGCACTCAAGTGATGTTAAAGAGTATATCCAACTAGCTTGAAATTTGCAAAAACAAAGCTCAAAAGGTAAAATAGCCCAAATCCATACATCAAAATGCATATATCATCCAAGCCTAGTATACGAGGAAAATGTGAAGTTCTCTAAAGATATAAGATCCCAAGTGAAGTGATGATACAAATGAATCCAACTAAATCCTCTTTATACATTGATTAGGAGTTGATCAATTAAACATGGGCCTACATTATCCCTTTAAACATAAAATAATATGCAAGTAACCCTAAATTTTGGTGACAATCCCACCAAACTATCTCATACGAGGAATAATAAACCCTCATAGAAGTGGAAATTATGTCCTAGGGCCTTCTAGTAGGCTCTTTTGGGATCCATGAGTGCCATAATGATATTCCATTATTGTTGAATAATGTAGCTTGGGAGGTACTTCCACTGAGCCTAGTGAGATGGGTTTGTGTGATTTTTGGTCACAAAAGGATTTAATCGGCAGGTGGGTTTCAAACTCTAAAAGAATGGAGGCATGGAAGGACATAATGGAGGTAAGTGCTTGAGGACAACGGACTAAAGGAATTGAGTGATGCGATATTTCCTAAGTCCTGACGGATACCCAACTTCATGAAGCATGGAAGAATAATGTTGTAAGGGCAAGAACGATGTGTTAGAGGGAGTTCGAGACAATAGTGTCTCGAGCCTCCACGAGAAGGAGAATCCATATGCGATGTGGAAGGCCTTGACGGATACGTATCGGAATCGCCGTGACCACGGAAGGTGGCGTGGAAAGACAAGCTCGGGGAAGATCGAAATGGAGAAGGGCGACATGATCAAAAAATACTTGACCAAGTTCACATCAATGTGCAGAATGAGCTTGGAAGTGTTTGGATCTATGTTTCCTGAGATGATTTGGTGAGCCTAGCTCTTCTAAGACTTCTGAGATGGCATAGATACATGGACTCTGGTAATGGGAGGGAGAACCTTCAAGCTAGGAGAGCGACTATAGTGCGAGTTGGTACAAGAATAAATTCGACGGAACGTAGGGATGGATCCTCATGGTAGTGATGAGGAGAGCGTATAGCAATACGAAAGGCGAAGAAAGGAAAAAGGAAGGTGTCCATTCCAAATCCAAGAACGAAAAGAAATGGGGCAAGAAATTAAAATTTTCAAAGGTGAAATGTTTCAACGGTCATGAGCATGGACACTATCCCACAAAATTCCCTAAAGAAGAACAATATGAAGGAATGCTAGCTAATGAATGGTGAGAAAAGGAGTTGCACTCGAAATGCATTGATCTTAGAAGTAACAAAAATATTAGCTAAGAGTCTTTATATGAATCCCGAGAGGACTTTAAGGCATGCAAGAGAAATTTCCTTAACATTGTATTGTCATTCATCCTTTTTTGTAATTGCCATTAGGTTGTAAGCCCTAAAGAATGAAGGTGCATGAAATTTATGAAGGAGGTGTGTTGGAACCTAAGTAGATAGATAAAGAAATGTTCAATTGAGAGCGAGCCGAGAACCATTCCATCCATATCCTCAAATGATCAATATTTTTAGATAACTATGACTAAAATTGGTGTATAGGTGACTCAATTTATAAGGATAAACTTTATACATGAGGTTGGAAAAAAATTCAAAAATAATTGAATCAAAATGAAAGGGAAAATATATCGAGAGCACAAATATTAAGGGCCTATGTTAGCCAAATTCAAACCAATGGCCAAATGATTTTTCCTTGATACCATCTCTTAAGAAAATGAAACTAAATATAAATACATATGTCAAACAAAATACTCTAATACATACCATAATTAGTCTATATTGGAAGATGAACCTATATTGGGGCCATATCTCATTCTCCTACTTTGCATCGAAGAGGGACATCTAGAAATTGAAAAGGATAGGACATTTTCTAAACCATTTGTTGTACCTTCTAGGTGTACGCACCACATCTTTGAAGCACAAATGAATCAACCTCGAGGCTAACGGTGACACCTCTGGATAAATTTACACAATAAGGTAAGATTTCCTTGTTCGCCCATGTTTCGGGGTCGAGGACACAGAATTTTCAATCCTTACTTGCCCCACGAGGATTTTGGGACATTTCTCGGTATTTTGAATGGTGACGTTGACTCCCAAAAATAGAGAAAGGAGGAATTTGTTCTTATTCTTGACACTAAAATCAATTTTTCCTCTTCCTTGATTTCTCATAGTCCTTTTAAATAAATAATTCATTCTTATTCACAGAGTGTTTCTCCTGAAAACCATAAGACCATTCATGATGTTAGTTTGAACTTATTCTTTTGTCGGCAAGGCTATCCTTTACTAATTCATTGAATGAGGGAGGCGAGGCTAATGGCACTTGAAATGAAGGATATACATGAAAACAATTTGGAGAGGCTTTTGAGAGTGAAGAACCCTCAACGTAGCAATACAGCAGAAAACTCTAAGGAAGTAGTAACACATTGTATGTCTTCCTCGATATGCGGGACAATAGGAAACTAAACTTAGAGCCAAAAACCCCAAGAAGGTTCTCAATACGAAAATTTTCTAAGAAGCCCGAGGCTAGCCAAAACTAAAGGACCTAAATAGTGCGTGATTTGGAGACGGAGTTGGGAGCCTTTGAACCGCTAGGTATTTACCTATTGAATTCTTAAATTTTCTTTCTAAAGATACGTAGGCCTAGAAACTATAGTATGGTGACCTTCTAGTTGACTTTGAAATGCGAATGGATAAAATCCTTTAGACTATACCAAATTTGTTGAAACCCCCCCTCCTCCAGTTCATAATCCACCAAATCCTCCTCCTCCATGTGGGTCCAATAGTAAGCAATCGACATGTCATTTGAAAAGCATATTTGACGAGTAGTTGTGTGTCTCAAAGGGTTTATCATGGTGACCATCTCTCCTATAAAATATATATCAAGTGGATAACAAAGTCATGGTTACCATTTAATATTATCTTGCATTTTGAAAATGATATCAAAGCTTGGAATTGTCTAGAGCTATTCACTCTTTGTCAAAACTACGACCCTTTCTTTGCCTGCCAATTTTTCCATGGGCCTACAGGGTTTCTCTAGTGTTGAATTATTCTTCTATGGTAAAGATGTTGTAATGTTGTTTAACATTTTGATTGTCAAAATAAAATATAAAATAAAAATATAAAAGTAATAATTAAGCCAATCTATATCTATCTTAACTCTAGATCCCTACCCGAGGTCGAGAGGGAGGAATCAAATCTCTTGGGTCATACCTCTTTAGATTTGATGTGAACACTTGATAAATTCAAAGTTAAAATGAATTTAAATTAATCATATACGATAGAAAAATTTTAATATTCCTAATTATCCCAAGCTAATAGGAATATGCAATTTTGTTTCATTTTATTGTTGCAAGAATAAAATTGTAGAGGATAAATTAAACTCCTCAAACAACAACAAAAATCAATGCCCATATGAACAAGGCTAAATGCGGGCTACCTTGTTAAACTCCCTTATGTGTGAAAGGGATTGAGACAATTGTTGGATCAACGGGACCAAATCCACGAGCGTTGTCTAGATGCATTGTACCTCCCCAGATGCCACCAACCTGAGTTCTAGTTGAAGGCTACACATGTGAAAGGAGCTAAACCTGCTGAGATGGTTTAGGGTTTTGCAGAACGCACACAGCTCCTATAAAAGAAAGAGGAGAACAACGAAGAAGGTTTTGAACCTATTGTTTTGGAAGAACATGTATGTTTAGACATTTCTCATTCTATTGGATGTTTAGTAGAGAATGTTGTTTAGCAGGTGTTCACGATCGGGAATCCCACCTCTTTCCTTGAGAGGCCTCTTGGAAGAGTCTTGCATTTCATGTCTACTATCGAGAATTTGGCCAAGCTCTCCTTCCAACTACAACGCAGATCCTATTGAGGGTTTGTTTGTCTTTTAAGTGGTAAGTGGAGGCTATATTTATTCAAATCTAAGCCATTCTAGTGCCTCTTTTATTGGGAAAACCTTCTATCCCCCTGGAAAGAGTGTATCGGATCATTGTAGACTTCATATCCATGCCTTGGAATTAGTCCAAGCTTGTTCATCAAGTCTACATCGTAGTTTATCTTCAGGCCCATTATCTTGCAAGAGTAAAGTTGCGGGGAGTTTTGGAAAACTTTGAGGAGTGATCTACGAGTGGTAAGTCTGCCTCTCACTATGGTGATCCATGGATTTTTATTGCCTATCCATGTCATATTTAGATCTGATCTAAATAATCCTATATATGCTTCGAAATCCTAGAGAAATATGCAAATCTGGCATGAGATCTCATATCTACTCCATATGCTTCATGTTTCTTTGAAAACCCCAAGGGGTGTGTAAAATAGAGGCAGTCTAGTGTCTGAATCGATATAGATCTAATATTTGTCATAGATCTATTCTAGATCGAGTTTTAACCTACAACTATTTTATTCTTAATAAAATAACGCTATGAATCCTTTTGTAGTGAAATACATTGTTCTGTACCCTCTTTTATAGAGTTTTCTTCACACGAAGTCATATCTTTCTCTTGTACATTGTATGGGCCACATTGTAAATCTGATTTTCCAATGTATAAAGCTATTTTGAACCTCCATATTGGTTTCCTACTCTTACTTTGTTAAAGTTGCGTTATTTTACGGCTTGATGTTGTTGAAAATATTCTTGAATCCCTTCCTTGTTTGTTTTCCAACTTGCACTAGGCATGGGGAGACTTTGTTTAACCCTGGGAAAAGGTTGTTTTGATCCCCTCTTAGATTCGAGTCTTAGATTTTCATATATAAGGGATCAAGGGTTGGTTTCCAATCTGTAGCACACATTCTTTGAAAAATGTGTTTTTCATGCATGCTGCAACTAGCCAAGTCGATTTTGGATATTATAAGATATTCCCATTATTAATGATTTTTTACTTGTTTTGGGATATTAAAAAAAAATAAAAAACTATTAAAAAATAAAGTGATTTGCAAACTAAATGTAGCATCCACCTTTATTTTGAAAAATATTAAAATATTTACCATATTTGAATAATTTTTAAGAATTAAAATGTTATTATATTGGAATAATTTTCTTTATGTTGTGATAAAATTTTTTGACCCTTCAGATTAAAATGTAGTCATACGAAAATCATTTCCCACTCCATTTAAATTTCAAGAGGGTATTTCCATTTAAATTTCAAGAGGGTATTGTCTATGAAGAGTTGGTGAAGCGGAAACAAAACATAGAGCATTCGGTTACCAAAATAGTAGAGGAGCTAGAACTACATGGGGAGCCTTAACACCCTATCATCGATACTAAATGCATTGAAGGATTTGACTCGAGCAAATATGACGATTATTCGAGTTTCAAGAAGAAAGGCGGCCCTTCCTCCATACGGTGAGATGCCTATGAGAAGGTAAGAGTTTAAACGGTATTGCATGTATAATATGTTGCCATGCCATGGAAATAAAAAATCGGACCATCATCTGTGAACTCTCACAAGACGAGGGGAAAAATCCATAAGGAATGTTCGTAAGAAATGATGATGACTCTTGAATTTGAGCTTGGGAACCTCTATAGTAGAAAAGTCTCTGGTTCATTTGTGCTTATCAGAAAACTTCTTCCACATCAACATTTGCTTGAGCTCTTCAACCTTCAATTCCACCTTTAGTCATCACGATTTTCTCACAAAATCAACAACACTCTCAATAGTGGCTACACCTGTACATAAATTGAACTACAAACATTGTTGCTTAACAATGTTAGTGAACTCCATATCAAAAGTTTTATCCCACGTGTACCGCGCACCTCCATTTATCTCCTTTGAATACGTCAATTATGCTAGCATATACACCTTCATTTCTTGGTTAGAAACACACTTCATACTTTTTATTAAGTCTGCGAGATTCTATATTTTTCAATGCTTTGTTCAACTTTGTGGCTGCTATAAATTTGTTTATCTTTTCATATCTTTTTTCCATATACCCATATTTCTAGCATTTTTTTATGACTTGATATATGAGCATATCTTCGGATGAGAGGGCCTTAAACCTTACGATTCTTCTTTCGTCTGTTTCTTGTAAACTATGAAATCACCACCTTGAAAAACACGGAGTTGATGATTTTGACCGGAGCATTGAGTGCGAGCTCTAACATTGAAGATCAACATCTTTAAGATTTTCCTCCATGATTTGTCACATCGATCCATCGAAGAAAGTAGTGAAAAGATCCAATATTCTATTGATGGTAGTAGCCATTTGTGAAGTTGATGTTGTCATCTCTAAGATATTCAAAACTATAATGGGTTTGAACCTACGGCTTGATATGTGCATTTGCGGTGGCTGATTATCACGTTATTTACGGTATGGGCTTCGAACCCTAGCCCTGATATGTGCGTGTATTGCTCTCAAGCGAGAAACAAAAAATGTATGTATATATGCTTTGCATTTTGAACATTTGTGGCTATTACTATGTTTTGATCATAGAAAACAAAATTATGCACAATGAATTTTGATAATTTGGATGCAAATGTAGAGAATTGAGTGGTGCACGAAGCATTTTTGAAGCGTTGTTTGGTGGGGGACAATTTCTAACTAGTGGATTCGATTTCAAAGTTTGCTTTATGAACGATCCTAACTTATTTTTCGGTTTTTTTTTAAAATTCGCGAAACATATCAATGTCATTTTCCAACATATATTATTATCATTTACTAATGCAGCTTTTGTTGTGCATAGGGTTTCCATGTTTTTATTTTCTAGTTGTCCTTTGTAGAGGCAACCATGCCCTCCTTTTTCCAAGCATATCTAGGCTTTGTAAATTTTTGCCCTATTGTTTACAAAATGGGCGAGGTAGGTTTCATTTATTCGACTCTTTATCATCACTACTCACAAGTTAATTCAATGATATCCAACATCCCATAGATTTAATGTCTTAGCTTCACATGATCTATCATAGCCCATATTCTCATGGTTTTCTTTTAGAGCTAAACATTTTGCGAAGATTCATCTTTTGGTGATCATCATGAAACCTTGTTAGAGATTTCAATGTGCTCTTTTGATTTTGAGTTTGCATTCTTCAATTTGAAGTGTGCTTTGAATTTTCTTTAACTATTCCTTCACATGAATTGTATTCAATTTCTTATTATGTTTGTCCAAACATGAAAGAGCTCTAGATAAAAACGTGTTGATGTATTTTGTATTTGGCATTGCTTTCTAACTTGTAATCAAGGGACTTAATGTGATAATCTACGTATCCGGGAACATGGATGCGTACTTCTATACGAAATGATTGCTTCAACTTCTGCTGTTATTATTTTGGCACTATCGACAGAACTTTTCCGGATGCTTACTTTGAGATTGCTTATGCTTGGCATGTGATGCGGTTGTTTGTCCATTTTGTCTAGGCCGGGATTATTTGGAAAATACATCGAATTGTTGACATTGGATATACGTACTTTTGAAACGTGCGTTTACTTGAGAGGAGACGAAGGTATTTTTTTTCTCCTTCTAATTCTTGTTTTAGTTTGATTCATATCCTTACCATAAGAATAAACTATGTGGTATTTGGTAGTGAATAGTTGTTTGTGTTTGTGCGAAAGTTGTGAGATGCTCTACATCCTACTTGGGGTGGTGTGCACGTCAATATTTTATTTGCATGTAATTACATTTAATCTATACTATGTGTTAGGTGCATCGAATATAATATCCCAAATCCATCTAATTTTGGTTTCGATAGGGTCAATATTGCATATTTTGAGCTTAGAGAAATGAGCGTATATTAAATATTGAAATTTGAGATATTCAATCTTGAGCTTTGGAAAATTGATGTGCATATCAAATACAATTTCAGATGTGTCTATGCTAGTGTATATTGATTTCCATTTGATATTAGTGCGAGTAATCTCATTTGTTGTGGAAGTGACCTAGTTTACTTTGGAGGCTATGTAGGTTTTCATTTGAGTCGAAATGCAAGTGTGCATTTTGATATGCGATTTTGTCTTACTTTGTATATTTGTTACTCTTTGATGATATTTATTTTGGGAAGCATAGAGAATGAATGGAGTTAATGCATGCCATTGGGTTCTTAGTCCATTTCTGATTTGTAAATATTTGTGAAAATTTCTAAGCACAAAAATTCTCTTGCTAAATATTGATTTACTTCTCCTACTTATTTTATTATGCACAAGTTATTTAGCGAAAATATTCGAGAAAAACTACAAATTAAACACAAACTAGAAACCTACAAAAATACATATCATTTATTGAACATCACACACATATGACAATCGACATAGATTTTTTGGACAAATGTCCTGGAAAGCTCAATTCGGGAAAAGCTTGGTGCAACAACTGAGGTTGTTATTATTAAACGTGTAATATTAAGTACATCTAGGGTGCCATAATCGCTCACCTAAGAGAGAAAACCTTGGCTACAAATAAAATGTGAGTTTTACCTCACTCTGCCAAGTCTTTAGATGATTCGGATGAGCCCTTTGGTGAAACCCCGGCTAGCTTTGCACAACCTCTGTTGCCATTGTGTGGAGTTGTGTGTCCTTGAATGAGGGACTACATCACCCTTGCTCTCGGCGATCGACTTATGCGGGTACGGTTTTGATTTTGTTAGCTCAAAAACCCTAGTCTCGAGTTGAATTTTGGACTTTCCTTGGAGGCTGCATGCTTCCCCCACGTGGGCTTGTGTCACCCTCTCCTAGGGACTACATCACACACTCGATGGATTAACGCTTGCCTCCAGCACCTCTTTGTTTCCCTTGCTGCATGTTTGTACTCTTATCCTGCTCAATCTCCCCATGCTCAGCCCCTCTTTGCTTCTCTGAATCACTCAGATCTAATCTTCATCGAAAGGCAACGCTGCAATAAGAAGAATTCGATCTCTTAGATTTTGTGTGTGTGTTATCCAAGGCGACTGACCCTTCCTTTATAATTTTCTCGTTGAAAAATCAATGGTTGTGATATAATCACTAATCAATGGATAAGTTAAAGCTTGATCCCGTCACTTAGAATGTTCTCATCACATGTGTAAAGTAATTCACTTTAATTTTTTTAATTTCCCTAAGTTAGACTTAGGGTCCCCATTAAAAAATTCAATTATTTGAATAGCTTTTACACCGGATGGAGTCTATCCCGAAATATTTCTAGGTCTTGGAGATCTCATGTGTTCCATCCCCTCCACAAAGTTTCGGAGCTAGGGCACATCGATGCTACCCCAAAATCTCAACAATCCCTCTTAGCGAGGGAGTGTGCTCTAGAAATAGTTCCCCACTAAAGTGTCACCACGATCTCTGACATCGGTCTTCGCACTCATGCTTGGTGCTACCCTCCATCCACTACACTACTACTCTCTATAATGCTGCCCATGTCACTACTACTAACTCTTGCCATCATGTTTTCATCACCCTCTCAAATTCTTTGCATCATGCGCACATAGCACTACCACTACTAACTACGCAGCACGGCTCGGTTACTAAGAAGTAAGTAGTTGAAGTACCACTACCAAAGCACGGATAGCGAGTTAGTTGGGTTTCATCTCATCTTGAAGCACCCTTTGCTCTTTGTGATGTGCTATCTCTCTGACTCTGTAGCATTGTCTGTTGCATTGTATTGCATAAGAATTTCCTTTATGGCCCCACTAGACTTCAACGTCCAAACAGTTCTTGCCTCTACTTCTCCATGATATTCTACACCCATTGCTCCGGTCATCCTCTTATTGTCTTAAGGCTCCGGTAGCTCGTATGTGATCGAGAGTTTTTCACCTCAAGGATCTTGCCTACCCATCTATAGCTTCTCTAAAGATCTATATCACCCCACCTCTTCTCTCGAGGCACATGAGAACTCATGGCCACATAATCATCACTACCACATCCCCTCTGCTTATTCTTTGCCTTGGAATACGAAGCTTCCTTATCCTTCCTCTTAGGACAAGTGTTGGCGAAGTGTACGTTCACCACATCTGAAGCGTCGGACCTTGGATACCTGGTCATTCTTCTTCCTTGCTACAAGCATTTGTCCCTTTGATGCTAGACCCACATATCCACCTCCTCCTTCTTCACTGACACTTTGTCCCTTTGAATTCCTTCTTGGTCATCCTCGATATCTCCTCATCGAAGGATAGCCCACATTCACCCCAATTTGGGAGTTTTGATTTTCCCAAGATGCTTTGGAGAAAGGTCTCCCAACGATCGGTATTGCATTCGGGGTAGTCCTCACCAAGAGCCGATGTCCAGTTTCCCTCATGGCAATCCGCTGATCTTGAATCGTACGCGATCTGAAGAGGAAGGGATTAATCTCATCTCCCTTGTGCATTTGGAACATACGCATACGGTTCTCTAGAAGCATCTTCCATTGGACGAAGTTGCCTTGATACAATGTAGTCCAAATATTTCCACATCTCATGTGCGGAGTCCTCTTCTCGAAATGTGTGGGACCACGTGATCCTTCCCCCATCCATGATCGAGCGCTTTTATCACACCTAATTTTCATTGAAATTATTCGGAGCATCCACATTGTTTGGCACAACTAGGAAATTTTTCGCGTGGTCTTCTTCCAATACCATACTCCTTTATTTGTCGGGATTCGCCTTCCTAATCACAAAGTTGGACACACCATCCAACCTATCACGATCTCTCGGTTTTTGAGGCCATCTCTGCTCAAGCTGTAGAAACATGTACTCTTCTCCCTTTCACTATTCTTGCACTCAACAGAAAATTGGTCTGGGTTTCTTAGTGTTAGAAACCCTCTGGGAATCTTGCTCCCTGCGACAACTAATTTCCCTCTGCAAATCCTTCGCTAATTACGGTGAATCAACCCTCTACGATCACCTCTTGATTGAATCTCATAATTATTAGCAAAAGTATGATGAAAATATTTATCCTCACTTTATGCCCTTTGCTAGAGCGTATGCTGCAGAACGGAAAGCGATGCCTCTGCAACAACTTTTGAAGATTAGAAGTTGCACTTCCGGCCCTCGACGAAATGCGCAACGTCACTCCCTTTTGGTGTTGTGTCACCCTCTTGGTCTTGCATCGACCTCTGCATGAGCAACTCGCTCGCGTCCCTCTCTAGTGTTGCATCATCATCTGCACATGAGCGGAGCTAACTGCATGCCACCTTTATGGAGGCTGCATCGGCCTGCGCATGAGCGGGCGAATCTACATCACCCTTGCATGGTCTATGTTGTCCCTCCCAATCTTTGTACCTTGTTGGAATCTGTGATGCTTAATTTGTGCTCTTTGCAACAAATATCTTATTACATTTGCGTGGTTCAACTTGATCTGTGATGCTCTGATATGAGAAAATTATGAGCACATAAATCCCTCTTTTTGCTAAATATTGATTTACACTTCTCCTACTTGTTTATTATGCACAAGTTATTTAACGCAAATATTCGAGAAAAAGTTGATAAACACAATAGTAACCTACACAAATACATATAATTTACTAAACATCATACACATATGACAAAGGACACACGGATTTTTCGGACAAATGTCCCAGGAAAAACCCAAATATAGGCTTAGGTGTAGTAGATATGAGAGTTTATTATTGTTAAACGGTAGTGATGCAGTACATCTAGAGTTGCCATAATCCAAATCACCCAATGACCTCGTCTAGAGAATTGTGAGTTTTACCTCACTCACCGCAAGTCCTAGTTGTTCAGGATGAGCCCTTTGGTGGCTTGACAAGCTGCGTAGTCTACATCTTTGCCACTTCACGTAAGGCTACGTGTACGATTAAGTGCATCTTATGCTCTGTCTTGATCAACTTCTCCCAGAGTCTAGCTTCAACCTGTGGCTGAAACCCCGATCTCCATCCAGAATTTCAGAGCTTTCCTTGGAGGAAATTCTTTTACTACTCCAAATATTCTACTCAAGATTGCATACTTATATCATTATGGCCCCAACACATAAATTCACCGAGAATCATCTAAAAGTGATTATGAAGGAGACAAACAATTATACACCATGCATACATTGAATAGAAATTATACCCTAGAAAGCTTCCAATGAAGACAAACCCAAGCTGAAGAAGGCCTATACTTTGCTCTTTATTCTTTGGATGAAAAGTGAATACAAAGAAGGGGTACTCGCAACGGCAAAATGTAGATGCTTCAATATCCACTTAACTATGAACATAATATTGAAACATAACTATGAAATAGATATAAATGTAGAGAACATAAAGAAACACAACTTGACTCGTTTATAGAGAGTTGAAGAAGTTACATGGTCACTAGGTGTTGTGATTTGTCCCATGAGGATCACTTTTTCTTTGTTTCTTTTCTTAATATTGATCCCACTTGGATTCTGTTGACATGGGTTAGTGGCATTGTGACATGCGGTTGTGAAAGGGAATCATGAACACAAGGTGGTTAGGACTAGCTTTCCTTTTTCGATTCACGAAGATGCTTTGAACCTCAAAATGGATTTGATGGAACCAAAGTTAAAAGTGTGTCTCCCCACCACCACCAAGGGGAACTTGCATAGGTTTCTTTGCTTTCGGTTTAGCCATTTTTCTTTGTTGGAGCACATATGTTTCCTATATTACTTACCATCCTTTGGGATTTTCCTATATCCATTGGATGTAGAGGATGTTGGTGAATGAATAGGTCTGTTTAGGAGGTGTACATTTTGTTGGCATGATCTACATCTAAATTTTGTGCTTTCAATGTCTAACATTTACGTAAAAGTGAGATCAACCCATTATATGAGAAACTAGTTGGGAAACTCAAAACTTAGGTTGAGCACTACACAAATATGGGTAAAGATGTAGAGCCTGTGACAATATGAGCTCCATTAACTTTAATAAAATTACCCGGGGAGTTCACAATAGTTCTGAGAAAATTAGGATACCATAAGTGAAGAGGAGGTATGGAACTCTTACCTAGACTAGAAGCTATAATCATGGTGTTTTGGATCAAACTTTGAGAACTAGGGATGAAAGGAGAGGTTCATTTTCCCCTAGAAATAGGGTCCTAGGTTGATTTTTTTTTCTATCCACCATAGCCTTAAAATTACAATGGTAACACTTGGAATGGAGGAAGAGCTCATTATTGGTAATCTAGGTTTGATTTTTCAACCATGAAGCATTGTTGTAGAAGGCCAATCCCATTAAAAACGACTTCTAAAGAGTGCCATCCCTTCAATACAAAAAGTTGTGGGCATATGCACGAGTTCCAACAGGTTTGGAATGTCTAACGATTTTCTCCCTTTATGAAGGTAGGATTGAGGGGTGCCTTTTTCTTTAAGGGAATAGAAAGCCTGAGCTTCACCTCATCCTTGAATTGATGGGATTGGGAGGAGGAGGGAATATTTTTGCATAGGGATCCTCCAAGAAGGCTTGAAACCAAAAGCATGACAACATCCTTGCTTATGCCAAAATCCACGGGAAAAGCTACCAAGGAGTTGCCTTCTTATAAAGAATCATTTCTAATGGCTTGGAGGGAACCCTCTCTCTTTGTTGTATCCATGAATTCAATATAGAGATAGAACCCATGGATTTCATATGGAAATAGAAGGATTCCCCTGAATGGGACCTCATAAAGACTTGAAGATCTACGGTGAGTCCCTTGTTTTTTTAAGATTCGTGTTAGATAGGAGTGTAATGGTTTTAGTCGAATGAAGGCCATATTAGAGCTGAAATTCTTATCTGATGTTTGTGTAAAGTTTCGACTCTTAAAATGCGATGGTGGCACCTCGTTTGGATTGAAATTCCATGGATATAGCCGGTGACCACATGCTCTCTCTAGTTATAGTTTTAATGTCAATCCTAATGTGGTCCTAGCTCATCCATTGACTCCTTTTATTGTCATGTTCATTTAATTAGGGTTAACTATTGCAAGCGTGATATTGAGCACTCATTCAATGTCTTATTGACCCATTGATGAGTGTTTTTAATGTATCAAATGCGGATCAACCATAACTTGAGCCTTGAGCTCAAGGTAGACTTTGTAAACTTGAATCCATTCCAGCCACTTGAATTTGGAGCAATGGATTTACAAACCCTTGATTTCATGAACGGTCTTAACTCTTGAATATTTCTTAACTCCCTAGGTTAATATATGGATATACAAAAAAGATAACATGCAAACATAAACTAGTTAATTAGTTGTAAAAATAATGCTATCATAAACCTTATGTAGAACGATGTTTGATGGCTTAGAGGGATCCCCTCCCTTCATTATTTATATGAATTTAATATATAAAAATATGTGGATAATATGGAGGGGTTCCTCGAAACGGACCTCATAAAGACGTGAAGATACTGCTATGGTTCTTCTTGTTTGAAGATTCATGTTAGATAGTATCACAATTATAGTAGTTAGACAAAGACCATACTAGAGGCGAGAGGCTTGCTTACCCTAGTGTTTGGCAAGTGAAGATTCTTCAAAAGCTATGGTGGCACCACGATTTGGCATGAGATGTGAGATATAGCCACTAACAATATTCTCTGTGGTTACAAATGTAACTACTAGCCCTAATGTGGCCCTGGCTTGGTCATTAACCCCTTTGCTATCATGTTCATTTATCTAAGAGTTTTATTATAGGCATGATGACAATGACTTCTTGACCCATTGATGTGACCCTTTTGTTGTCATGTTTGTTGTCTAGGGTTTTATTGTAGGCATGATATTGATGACTTCTTGGCCCATTTATGTGTGTCCTCGGTGTAATAAAAGCGGGGATTGGCGGTGAGCCTTGAGCTCAGGTTCACTTCATGAAACTTGGATCATCTGATGATGTCATTTAATGTGGATTTACAAATCCTTGATTTCATGCATTGTCTTGAATATTTATAGTTTTGTTTAGTGTTCTTCTTTAGTCACTTGTTTATAAATTTATAATATTGAAAGAGACAACATGTAGATATAAGCGCAAATATAGGAGTATAGTTTCACATTTCAACCTCGGGAATTCAAACTTCTACGAAATCTTGGATCCTTGTATACAATTCGGATAATATTCGTAGTTATACGAACCACAAATTATCGGGTTATAGGGTTATTGTTTCGAGATCAAGCTCTATTATCTTAGAGACACCTTTAGTGTAGTTTCTTCATGTAGCTCAATACGAATTTACGATTGATATTGTAATATTGGAGAGAGAAGTTTCGGACATATTTACGGATGTGCGGTTCGGATGTTTTTCAAGAAGGAAACATCACTACGGTTTGGATATGGTGTTGTTCTACGTTTTGACGCTCGGTGATGTATGACATCATCTTGCCTCCATTCTCGGTATTATGAAATTATGAAATTGGTATTATGATCATTCCTATGATGAGTATATTTTATATGATAGTATTTCTACCTTGATATTCAATGCCATGATGAAGGTTCAATCATGATGCTTCGGTGCTACATCAATCCATAGCTACGGAACTTGGAGATACTACAAAATTGATCACTATAATTAAAAATTTAGATATAAACCTACGGTGGAGATACTATAGTGATCACTATAATTAAAAGTTGAATAGCAACTTATAGCCCATTTCAACATAATGAATACGGGGATGTTCAAAATTTCAAGAGTCTTGCTCGGCATGGTTCAACATAATTAAATAGGGATGTACAAATGTTTTAGAATTCGTACCAAAGCACAACAGGGTTAATGATGTGTGCCCAATCATGCCATATTAATATCTAAAAGTTACTTTTATCGTGTTTGGCATTGGGTTTAAATCCATGATTTAACGAGACAACCTACGAATCAAGGGTAAAGATCCACGACACACATCAAATATAGGCGAGTAGCCTTGTTGCTCAAAGGGTGCTAGCACTCAAATATGGAAATTAAAACTGTCCTAAAACTTGAGGTTCAATAAATGAGAAATGAGTATTGATGAAGAATTTCACATTGAACTTGAGGCTTGAGTGAAAAAATCAGTTTAATTGAATATATAATGTTAATTCCTTCATTGCAAATTTATCAAAAAAAATTGCAAGGAATAATTCTCACAAGGCTATTTCATATGTTTGAAATGTAATTGCGGATGTAACTATTCCACCTCCTTTTTCAAGGGATATGGGCTAAAAAAAAAAAAATATGGCTTCATAAATCTTCTCCTCGACTACAAATATTCTTCTCTTGCATATATGTTATATATACCGATGGTTAAAATATTGTTTCTCTGGAGCATGGCTTATACGTAGCTCTTACAAATAAAATGTCAAAATATGATGCTTGGAAGTTTGAATTGGATTGATCCAGCAGTTCTCGAGGTGAGCTCCAAGCTTCCAACCTTGACCCAACTTCCAACTTTAGTCTTTGACACTTGTGTGCGGTCTGTAGAATGACGGTTATAGTACATGTTGTATATTTTCTATTTCCCAATGGAGGAATTGAATCTGTATCCATGGAGTAGGAATGGGGTATAGGGTTTTATACTTTATATGTTTAAGGTTTTTGGGGCATTTTTACTCGAAAAAGTCTCTTTGAGGGCGGGGATACATGTGTCGAAACGGTGCTGAAATTCTTGGCATTTGTTTCATAGATATGAGATCCATTCCATGAATTATGTACCCATTTCCTACTCTACAAAGTATCCTTCCATGATGGAGTGTACCATGGAATAATCCATAGAACGTTAGGTAGCAACAAATAATGTTCAAGTGCTATACTGGGAGCACACTCCTAAAATTTGCTACATGGTCGGATCTGGTTGCTCCGGTGTCGGAAGAAATAAACTATTGTTAGCACCTGTTTGTTGTACTTTTAATTTTGTAGAAAGATAGATTTGGGATGGGGTTGAGATTCATATCCTACGAGCTCTAAACTGCTCTAAGCTACGCAACGGCTCTAAGCCTTTTCGAGAATATTGCTTCCAAAAACACTTGAATATGATTGATGTTTTTAACCTTGTCATACAAGCCACAAATGCGAGCTGTCCTTTGGCCAAAGGTCTTCAATGATGTCTTGAAATACTATTTCTGTAGTTTTTGCATCCCCTGATCCAAAAGGTATATCACTAGTTCAAGACTTATTCCTATCCATAAGGTTAGAGAAATTGTGTCACAAGTCCAATATTTATTTGTCCACATATTCAAGGTTTTTAAGCGATGTCTTAGGTGTTTGAATCTATACCAAAATCATTTTCCACAATCACGAATTAGAGTTGTCCACATATCGAGTACTCAAGTCAAAATTTAAAAGTTACAACACGGATACGAGCTTTAATAAATATGAAAGATCTTGGGCCCTGGCAGTGCACAAGTCCCTCCGCAGATTACGGTTGTTGCGGTAAGCCTAAGGTGTATCACAAGTTTGAGAGGCTAATTTGAGTGTTACGCAAAAGGTAACAGGAGTATTACAATTCCACAGGCCCAAATATTTACCACAATCACAGATTCACAGGTTCAAATGTGAATTGCAGTGTCTCAAGTAAAAACTACACTATTTTAGATCCAAAAATTATAGTCCCTCAGTTCAAATTGTAGATGTGTCCAAGCTGCTACATAATCAACAATTGAGGTTTTCCATAGGTCCACAAAATAGCTCTATTATAGATCCATTTAACCCTTAAAGTAGTAATGATAATAAAAAATCCTTATATAACCGAGAGAGGAAGTGTCAATCTCCACAGGTCATAATAATGTCACATTAGGTTTGAGCTTCAGTGCTTTCACAAGTTTGCAATATCTTTGAGGTGCGAGTATGTTTGCAAGAAATGTGCCAAGATGTGCGAGTATAGGTTCCTCAGATGCGAAGTATTATTCTACAGAAACTTCACCCATAATTCAACTTTTGAACTTACTCTTTGTTCTCCACTATGCTTCTATTTCTTGCTATATATTTGTTTGATTTTTTCGTTCCACAAAAATTCTAGATGGAGTCTTCGGGGAGGTGTGAACCTTTGCCCGATTAATCGGAAGAAATCCCACTATTGGGAGCACCTGTGTGATGTACTTCGCACGGCAAAATATAGATCTAGGATGGGGTTGAGATTCAATATCCCTAAGAGCTTTAAGCTCTGCACTAATCTCTAAGCTTTTCACCAAGCTCTAAGTTATGGGGTTGAGAGTTAAGATCCCTACGAGCTCTAAACTTTGCACCGACTCTAAGCCTTTTCAAATATTGCTTCAAAAAACACTTAATATATGCTTAATTTTTTTAACCTTGTCAAAAAAGCCACAAATTTGAGAAACATCCTTTAGCCACATATCTTCAATGATGTCTTCGAAATATTGTTGCTCCAGAAGTTTTTTTTGCATACCCTCAATCCAAGGTATGTCACTAGTTGAAGACTTATTCCTATCCACAAGGTTAGAGGAATTGTGTCACAAGTCCAATATTTATTTTTCCATAGATTCAAGGTTTTTTAATTGATGTCTCAGGTCCAAATCTATGCCAAGATGCTTTTCCAAAGTCATAGGTCCAAGAATTTTTAACATATTTGAGTACTCAAGTCCAAAATTTTCTTCAGATGTTACAACACAAATCTGAGCTTTAATAAATATGATAGATCCTGAGACTACTCGTACACGAGTCCCTCCTGAGTCCCGGTTGTTGTAGAGTGTAAGCATAATGTCTGTATCACAAGTTTGAGAGGCTAATTCAAGTGTTCTGCAATAGGTAACAAGAGTATTAAAATTCCAGAGGCCCAAATATTTGCCACAATCACAGATGCACAGGTTCAAATGTGAATTGCAACGTCTTTAGTAAAAACTACAGTGCTTTAGATCCAAAAATTATAGTCCCTCAAGTAGAATTCATGAGATGTTTCCAAGCTGCTATAAGGTCTGCAATTGAGGTTTTCCATAGATTAGCCAAAATATCTATTATCGATCATTTTAACCCTTAGTAATGTGTCTTCAAATTTTTATAGAACTAAGAAAGGAAGTGTAAATATCCACGAGGTCAAAGAATATCCTGAGTAGGTTTGAGCTTCGGTGCTACACATGTCTAAATATCTTGAGGTGCGAGTATGTTTGCGGGAAATATGCCAAGATGTGAAAGTACATGATATTTCTTGGATGCGAATTATTATTCTATAGAAACTTTTCCTAAAATTCGACTTCTAAACTTACTATTTGTTCTCACTACACTTCGATTTATTACTGTATCTTTGTTCGAGTTTCCATTCCACGAAATTCTTGATCAATCTTCGAGAAGGTGTGAACATTGTCTTAGTGTCGAAGAAATCCACTATTGGGAGCACCTCTGTTTGTGCCACGGTTACGTAGAAAGATAGATGCGGGATGTGATTGAGAGTCAATATCCCTACGAGCTCTAGGTTATGCACTAAGCTCAAGGCTGCACTAAGCTCTAAGCTCTAGGGTTGAAGTCAATGCTCCCTACGAGCTCTAAACTCTGCACCAACTTTAAGCCTTTTCCAAATATCGCTTCCCGAAAAACACTTCGAGATATAGAACCATTTAACCCTTAGTAATGTGTCTTCAAAAAAACTTTATAGAACCAAGAGGAAGTGTCGATCTCCATATGTAAAAATAATGTCACAATTGGTTTTAGCTTTAGTGCTTTCCTGAAGTATGCAATATCTTTGGTCAGTATGTTTAATAAATGTGCCAAGATGTGCGAGTACGGTTCCTCGGATGCGAAGTATTATTATAGAAGAAAATTTTCCCGAAATTAGACTTCTAAACTTACTCTTTATTGTCCAATACACTTCTATTTATTGCTATATCTGCGATTTTGATTTTTCATTCCACATAAATTCTAGATCAATCTCTAGGAGGTGTGAAAAGCGCGGTGTTGGAAGAAATCCACTATTGGAAGCACCTTTGTTGTTCTTCTTCTGTTTGTAGAAAGATAGATTTGGGATGGGGTTGAGAGTCAATATCCTTACGAAATAAGATGTTTGCACTAAGCTCTAAGCTGCGGGGTTGAAGTCCAATATCCACTATGAGCTCTATCCTACGCACTAATCTCTTACACCCTTTGGCTCTAAGCCTTTTCAATTATTTCTTCCAAAACACCTTAGATATCTTTAGTGTTTTTAGCCTTGTTACACTGTCATAAATGCGATGTCCTTTGGCCACGGAGTCTTCAATGATGTCTTCGAAATCTTGTTGCTCCAAAAGTTTGTTTTGCGGCCCCTCGATCAGGTATGTCACTAGTTCAAGACTTCTACCTATCCGAAAGGTTAGAGGAATTGTGTCTAAATATTTCTTTGTCCACCAATTCAACGTTTTTAAGCGATGTCTTAGGTGCGAATCTATGCCAAGATCCTTTGCCACGGTCACGGGTCTAAGAGTTGTCCACATATCGAGTACTCGAGTCCAATTTTCTTCGGATGTTACAACACATACTCTAGCTTTAATAAATATAACATACGAAATTTGTTAGTGCACAAGTCTCTCAGGTCACGATTTGTTGCGAGTGTAAGCCTAAGGTTTGTATCACAAGTACGAGAGGCTAATTCGAGTGTTATGAAATAGGTAACAAGATTATTACAAGTCCACGGGCCCAAATATTTTCCACGATCACAAATGCACGGGTTCAAATGTGAAACATTATGAGCACAGCAGATCTATCCTCGAATATTGAAGAGTTGAGAGAAATGAGAATCAAATCAAACCCAAAACAAGCTGACAAAACACAATAGAAAAGTGAAAAGGACCCTATAAATGATATGAAATAAGGAACCACTAAATAATCCCCCTAATGGTTGCCACGAATGCCCGGTTATATTATAGAAGTATGGTAGACGATGAGGAAGATAGGATTCTTATAATAGTACTTTGCAACACATTGGGTGATCAAATTTGATGCCCTATTTTGAGCATCTTTTGGCGAGAATAAATTCACGTCACTCCTGATCTCTTAGTGGATCTTATTGGTTTTGATTTGTCTCGCTTATCTAGCCACATTGTGGTAAGAGGAGACGGTTGAAATTCTCTCTTTGAGACATATGAAAGGAAAATTTGTTAAAATATGTCGAGGTAGTAATTTCTATCAAACTCCCTTTTCAAAATCTTGGGTCAAGCTTGTTGACTAGCTTAGGCAAACATAATTAAGCTCATTGCATCTTGGACGAACTTGAAAATATTTGACTAGGTTTGGCCCAAACTCAGAAACCAAATCGGACATATTTAGAAACAAATTTGGGAACTCTTATTAGTCCCTACCATAAGGCAACTTAATGGTATAGTAATTGGCCAATTTTTTATTATTAGTCTTTGCATAGAATTAAAACATAAAACCACATAAAACCTAGTGTTTTAAGGAAAATATTATAATAATTTTTCTCCACCTATCGAATGTTGACATTGATTTTTGTTGCTTGATGAAAAATTTGATCTTAATTGGCCTCTTCTTGAGGTGGAGAGGGGCAAAAATTAGAAATTAAAAAAAGCATATGGTAAGGAAGTTTTTTTTCTTAATCAAGTGATGCTAGAATTACCATAGAATTAATGAGGTTAACCTCAATTGTTTGATCGTAAGAGTCTAAATGTATTGCTAACGAGTCTAGCCTACCATGATCTCTTGAGCGCTATGCTACACGTGGCTACCCAATTGTCCCGGATTGGACACATGTTTCTTCTTCAATTTCCATCGCTTGGCTTGTTGAATTTATTGATTTTTCTCTTATATAGGAACTAAAGTCAGCTAA
The DNA here is from genome assembly GCA_034641835.2 of Pinus albicaulis. Classification (NCBI taxonomy): domain Eukaryota; kingdom Viridiplantae; phylum Streptophyta; class Pinopsida; order Pinales; family Pinaceae; genus Pinus; species Pinus albicaulis. The sequence continues at coordinate 54,196 of JAXQQM020072059.1, read as the reverse complement.
GAGTGAGTCAAATGAAGGTATAGAAAAAAGTACTTTGCATTGTGCGAACGGTTCTTGGATAAGAAGCTTAGTTGCAGGCCTAGTACTAGGTATGCTAATTAGTCCCTTGTTACGATCTCCTTCTTTTTACATGTATACGACGGTAAATATGACTTAGCCTATGTTCGGGTCATAGTCGGGATTACAAAACTATGAAATTCAACGACTCATCTAGGATTACATGCTAGTGTTAAAGCCAAAACAAGCATATTAGCTTAACCATGGCTTGCGAGAATATTAATATGTGGCTAACACAAAGCATAAGTGGTGAAATCCTAGTCATTCTTTGAAGAAATATGATTTATTCATTATTATACGTATGAATATATATCTTGGTGAATGACTTTGTATCAATAAGCACAAGCACTAAAGGCCTAGCTCCCGAGGCCACTTCTTTTTGTTCTATCTAGGAGCTTTGATTCATTCGATTTTTTCCTTTATCGGTAGTTGCAAGCACAAAATCAACTCTGAGAGTCACTTATTTTTGTTCTAGCTTGGAGCACAGTTCATTGTCAAGATTTTAATTTAATGAAATTTGTAGAATTTACAATCTATAAAGTTTCAGATACAATTTTTAAAAGTATATTTATTTAAGGGTGTTAGCTCAATGGAAGAGCACATGCTTTATAATAAGGAGTTTAGTGGTTTGATTCCATCGTTCCACGATATTCATATGGAATTGCGGCGATTAGTTTTGGTGATGAAGGCTCTTTTGACCATGCGATGACTTATGGTGACATTCTTTTACACTCACACCAAAATATGAAATGGTGACGGTCGATGAATACCACCATATATACACATCAATAGTGACGACCATGGAAGGTTCGTCACCACAAATCGTTGTTTTGATATGAAATGGTGAGGTCAACGCTGTTTTTCATTATATTCATTATTCGTAGACGGACCTTGAAGTCACCAATGATCTTATCATGAAATTTTTTGACCCTCACCAAATATGAAATGGTGAAGGTCAATGAATGTCACCATATATATGCACCAATAATTGTGACGGCCATGAAAGGTCCATCACAATAAATCATTGTTGTTCATATGAAATGGTGACGGTCACTATCGTCATTATAATCAATATTCGTGAAGAACCTTGAGTGTCACCACAACACCTATACTTTCGGTGACGCCACCTTTGGTAACGTTGATTTTTTGGTGATCGAGGCTATGATTTGTCACCATTGCTCATATGAAATGGTGACGGTCCGTCATTATAAACCATTATTGGTGACAAACCTTGAATGCCACCACAACACCTATACTTTCGGCGACGCCACCTTTGGTAACATTAAATTTTTGGTGACGAAGACTCTTTTGACCGTCACCACGATGAGCTTACTATGGTGACATTTTTCACCCCTCATTGATGTCATTTTTGTTATAGTGATAGAACCATGTTACGCACCACGAGGGAGAACTATGTTGGGGATCTAACCCTTCCTATCTGATCTAACTATTACTATTATGCGCAAGTTCCTTTTAGCCCAATTCATATAATTTTTAACAAAATAGAAATAGACTTCGCAATCACAAATATATACTTTATCTAGTTATTATCTCACAAAAACCCTTAAATAAAAACGGATACATATCTTGTGCAATTATATAATCAATTCGGATAGATAAGCATCAATAATGTAAGCGCAAAAAATATATAACAACTCAATACATCAATAGATAAACATCGATCATGCAAGTAAAGCTGTATTTTTCGCACGAAAAATGTCTTTATTAGTAGATCTTGATAGTTCTGATTCGGTCTCTTGCACACATAGCCGCGAGTCCTCGCACACAACCCGGGGCTTAGGTCTCTGTGCGTACATCCTAGAGCCTATATCTACTCGAGACTTATCCAAAAAACTTGCCCAAATCTTAAAACTCAATCATTCTTTCATTAAGTTTCAAGTATGATTCAACTTGACTCAACATGCCTATTTATAATTAAAATGCACTTAAAAACCATAGTCTCAACCATGGTTTGAGCCCCATTTTTCACCCTCTATCATTTGTTACAAAAATAATGAGCTTTAACTCACCCTAAAGCCACTTGACTTGCGTGCTACGCTTTTAAAAAAATAGAAAAAATTGACTCGAATTTGACCCTAGGGGACCACGGCCCCAACGGGCCCTAACACAAACTCATGATTCATCTTTAAGTCTTTCCGGGTCTATATTCCTCCATCTTGTACTTGAGTGTACGGATAGCAGCCTACCGCATTTGGATGGTATCGATTAACACGATTTTGTGACGTTCTCGCGCTTCTCCAACCAACTTCTTTGGTAGGTCCTTAATTGACCTTCCGGGCTTTAAAATCCACCTCAAAATCATATTCTGGAATAAAAGGAACACACTATGAGATCTCCCCCCCCAAACACAGGCTTATTCACCGGGTATTTCAAAGAAGAGTGATCTATTCACATCTTGAAATGACCTCCAGTGAATAATGACGAAACTACATAGTGCGTACACCATGGCTAGCCTTCTCACTCAAGTAGTTGAATAATTATAGCTCAAAATTTGACAAATTCGACTTGCAAACACAATCGAATGATCAATATCTCCAACACGGTACAACGCTAACACAACTCCTAGTGCGATACATGAAGTATCAACATGTACATGGAATTCATTTTCCCGATTTGGAAAATACCATGATAGGAACACTTACCATATTCTCCTTGAGTATGTCCAGACTCTCTTCGGCAGTCCTCGTCAACAAAAACTAGTGTCCTTCTTGAGAAAATTTTCATCGGCGCATTGAGCATAAGCTTGAATAAACTTACGATAATATCCGGTATGGCCTTCTAGATCGAGCACAATTGCTTCATTGTCGTCGGTCCGATTGATGATAATGACAATCTTGGCTAGATCGACCATCGATCCTTGTTGAAAGAAAATATGTTCCAAAAAAATACCAAAGGGGACAAAAAAAATATACACTTCGTCAATTTTATAGAAATATGGTGTACTATGAAGCAAGTATCGCATCAACGACGGGCTAGAAACATGTTTCTTGAAATACTGTAATATTCCCAAATGGGAAAAGCGGGGATATAGTGAAAAATGCTGGAAAAATAATGCAGATCATTATATAAAATCAAGAGGCCAATATGGAGACCTTTCATATGTTATAACAAGCAAAACATGCATAAGAAATGGCCCATAAGATACACAACGAGAAAGTACGAGCCTCGATGGACAAAATCCTCGAGAAAGGTATTTAACGATCTTATAGAAAATTTGGAAGACCCTTACAAATGATTATAAATCAGATTTAGGGCTGATATGTGCCTCAAAAGATAGATATATTAGATGCGAGCATTATACAAGCTCCCTTTAAACAATAACCTCTTAAGGGTTTTAACGAAACACCAAGTGCAAGTTGTAGATGCGAGATCTAAGGCTGAGATCTGCGAAAAATATACATATGGAAAGTGTGGGCGATTTGATATGATCGATAAAATGCCTCCTCCAATAGATCCTCAAAGTGAAAGGTAGATCCCCTTCACTTGAAAGTGACTCTCAAATAGTGTACCAAACCACCTTGCAACTCCTCTACGAAATAACGCGGTCTGGAAAGTGCGGCGTAGGGATAGATATATGGTTGGCACGATGCGAAGATCTGAAAATATTCCCAATAGCTTTCAATAATGTCCTCCAAATGGAAATGAAGCCTCCTCCATGAAAATAAGCAATGAAATGGCTTAGATCTAGAATCTAATCACCACTTGCTACAACTTTGCAAAAACAACCAAACCCTCGTAGGATTTGTTGGAACGGGGTTCCTAAATACGAATTTTGTATATTTTTGGCAAATTTTGTATATTTTTGTATTAAGTAGTCTAACGTAGGGGTTTTAGGGTAGGTCAAAATACGAACGCATTTTGTGGTCAAAGGGTAAACCTAGAGTCCCCAAAACCATGGTTTGCGATTATGGATATCGTAGGCTACATCAATATAAATAGATGAATAGTTTGAGTATAGAGGTAGGCATGAATTTGGATTGATGCTACGTGCGGATTTGTTAGATGTTTGTTTTTGGTTTTTTAGGTAAGGAATCTGTTTGTTGGATGTGTGCCTTGAGAGATCTCAGTCTAGCATTGTGCAAACCTTTCTTGGTATGTGCACGAAATTTGTGCTTTGGGTTGTAACTAGGTTTTGAATGCTAATATATGTGTATATAGTTGAAGCCATCACACTATGTTATCTAGATCTATTGTGTTATTGTTGATGTGAATCTTGGAATCTATTTGGTTCGAGAGATACATTTTTAAACGTTATCAATTTTATCTTTAGAATACATACATGTTATGGTATAAAGTATATCTATGATATGTTATAGATGCGTTTATGATATTTTGTGATGGAAATTATTAATACGCCTGTGGATCTGTGAGAGCCTTGAGCCTAGATCTATGCATGGTAATAGCTCTATTGTCTGATTATTTTAGATTATATTTTTTAACGAACCTACGAATAGACACGATTTAAATGTGAATCTCGGAGGTTGCGAACTTTGTCTCACACTCACTTACCTACTCTCTCTCAAGGTGCGGAAACCTGGTTCCCGGCTCCTCCCATACGCCGGGTGAGACTTTGGTACGCGCCGTGAGTCATTTTACGAAAGGGACAATATTATAGGGGTTTGTTGGCAAGTATAACCTCGAACCTGGGTCGGGAAGGTGATCGAGAGAGGGGAATTTACGTATGATGACGGAAAACACAAGGAATGGTTCATCGCTATTTTACTACCTCACCTACGCGGACCTATGGGTTAGCGAGCCATTGACTCGCGAGAAAAGCCTTGGATATTGCTATGAAGTTGGAAGCCGTGCGGCTTGATGCCGGTTGGGGGTACAACAAATCCAAGAGGCGGCGTAGGCAATGCATCTGGAAATCAAAACCTGCGCAAGGATCGGGAGAAAGAAGCCATCCTAGATGTAAGGTGCATAAGATGTAGGGTGTACGGGCACACCAAGGATCGGTTCCCTCTGTTATTGATTACATTTAGGATGGGGGCCCGGCCGTTACATCCTAGGGGGAAGGTGTGGGACCAAGTAGCCGACCTTATGGTGCTACGCTATCGTGTAAAAGGACTACATGATACTAACCACGCCGTCTGGCAGCTTATGTTAGAGTTGAAGCAGCAAATGGTGCCAATTTTTCTCAGCGCGGGACATGACGAACAAAAATTTCAGACATACGACCTAATGAAGGACGAGAAACCTATATAGGATGCGAGGAGCTAACCCTTTTCTACCTCTATCTCCCTCGAGAAGAGGAGGCTCCCCGGCTAGGGGCGAGAGGAGGGGAGGGGTGGAGGCGTTGGTCGATGAAGGTTATTTGATACGGTATAATTGTGGATAAGTAGGGTACTTTGTGAGGGACTACACGAACCTGCGATGAAATCTTGCGAGTATTGTAGGCAATTTGGACCATGTGATTGAAGGCTTGTCCAATTATGATAGAAAAATAGGGAAAAGAAGTAGACACCTACGAGAATGTGCGAGGGTTAAGGCAAAACCACGAGATGAAGGACCAAGAATTAATGTCATAACATGCGGCGGCATGGCTGCGGGGGCGAGGGAGAGAGTACGCGGCTAGTCCCCTTATCCAAAAAGCGACATCGAACGAAGGTTTGGATGCGAAGGAAAAGGAAGCCTTTGTCGCAACTCACAAGACTTTACTAAGGCTAAGGCGTGAATTTGGATTGATCTTGCGTGAAAGCTGACCCAGATCTATTTTGGGTTGTTTTGGGTAAGGACTCCTGTGGCTATGTGTGCGGAGATCCTCGGTTCTCTTGTGTGCGGACCTTGCGGTTGTGTGCGCGGTGTGTTTTGGGTTACAATGGCCCCGGGTTTTTTGAATGCTAATATATGTAGATATAGTTGAGGGAAGTATCTTGTGTTATTTGGATCTATTGATTCTTGTTGATGCAAACCTTGATCTATTTGGTCTTAGTGAATACATGTGTCTTTTATCTATTTATGTTGCGAATACATGTCAGGTGTTATGGTATAAAGTATATCTATGATCTCTTATAGATGCGTTTATGATAGTTTGTCTTTGGTAATTGCGGTACATGTGGATGCGAAGGTACGACTAGATCTATGCATGGGAATAGCTTTGTTACAATTAATTACGGATTATGCCTTAACAAACCTTCGAATAGACACAGTACATTGTGAATACGAGAGGTTGCGAACATAGATGTTGCCTCACTTACTACTCTCTCTCGGGGTGTGGAAACACCGGTTCCAACACCCTCCCATACTTTCGAGGTGAGACTTTGGCATGCGCAAGTAGGTCATTACGAAAGGGCCGATGAAGTATGGGGTTTTTGTAAACCTTAACCTGCGAACCTGGGTTAGGACCCCTCGGGCCAATAGGATGCAACGCCGTAGTTGAAAGAAGAACGGCCTTAAGCACGATAGTAGACAATGTAGTACAAACTCTCCCAAGAGGCCTCTCAAGGAAAGAAGTGGGATTCACGATCGGGGAACACTTTGTGCTAAACAACACTCTATCTCGGCTAAAAAATTAAGAGAAAGATATATGTCTAAACGGAACATATATTCGGAAATATAATAAACCCAAAACATAATCAATATGGCTGCCATCCTCTTCCTTAAATAGAATATGAACTTGAAAACCCTAAGCCCCATGCAAAAATATCACAACATTCACAAAAAGCATCTCCATCTAAAAAACTCGTTGTCCCTCATTGATGACCACTCCTACATGACAACGGCGGTGATTTGGGCAAGGTTGACCCGGTCAGTGTCCCCAGCCCCTTTCACACCAAGGGTGCTTTAATTGTTTGCCAAGATATGTCTCTTTCACATTTGGCATTGATTTATTCCTTATTAAGGAGAATTATGGACCTCCTTTGCCCTCTTATTCTCTAAAAAAAAGCAATAAAACAAAATTGAATATTCCAACTAGCTCATGGCTAATTGGGAATATTATGATCCTCCCTTCCCAAATGTTTCTTGTCCCTCGAAATTGACAAGGCAATCTTTTATAACTCTTCTCCTTCTTCATTGGTGACACCAAAATTTGATAAGCTTCCCTCATAAGCTAAGTGTTCACCAATCCATCCCTCGATGAATTGTTCTTCCAAAGTTCTCATGAGATGCAAGTAATCCATCCCATAAGAGAGCAAATAGTTCAAATGAAACAAACATGGTTTGCCCAATGTTATCCACTGAAACATGTAGCATAATGAACATGGAGAATATCCCTCTCATAGGGCACATACATACCTCTCATCCTCCCTCCAATCATTTCCCACAAAAATTATAAGTACATCATAATGTATGAGATCAAAATTAAGTACACACAAAACGAGAAATTTGTGCATATGGAGGTGGGTAATAGTCCCACATGTGGAAGCATCGTAGTAAATCTGTTGCATCGAGATCATGATGTGGTAAGTGGTTTCCCCACCACTTAATTGTGGCCCAAGTCATCTCACCATGGTTGAAAGTGTGAGATATGTTTGGTGCTTTAGGAGTGCACCCACAATGATACAAAATCTCCTTTGTTGATCTCGAGGAAGTGGCCATGTTCGAGGAAATTTTTGTGGCCCAAAGTTGGCCATGAGTTATATGAATAGTGCTCCTCCTTGGAGCTATGGTCTGCATAAACATGGTAAAGGAATGCATATCTTCATCAAATAACACATTATTTACATGACATATTCTTCACAGAAATTTATCCTTAAACAAATGGAGTGGTGCATAGATCTATCTCCTCTCATTCCAAAAGAAGAAAGAGAGGTGGATAGATTAACTCCTTCATAGAGTCATGTTGCTCTCAGGCTCCACATGGTTCATGCATCTTTGAAAATGTTGATATAGTTCTTCTTGAAAGACCTTCCAAGTGTAGCTTTCCATGATAGTATTGTAGGCTTTCATGGAATAAGTGTGGCTGAAAAAGAACTCTTCATAAGCTCTTTGTAGCAACTTCTCCATGAGCTTGGGAGGCTCTAGGTAAGAATATCCTACCATGATAATATATGACTCCTTCTTGGAGTGAATAGCCCTTTTCACATAGCGGTCATCAAGTATCATGCATGTGAAAAGATCCTTGGAGATAATCCTGTAACGGTTAAGGATTTCCAGTATGGATCAATATTCCATAGTGATATGATGATCTATCACAAAAGAACATATGTCATATGGGTGCTCTCCTCTTTGACATCTCCCGGGCCAAAGGTACATGTTGGAAGGTCATTCCTTCCATGCTTCTCCTCCCATGACCTTGAGAATCTGAAATGAGAGTGGGAATGATGATGTTGGGAGAATGTCTCCCTCCTCCTTGAGCCTACCCAAGACTCCCAACTTATTTGTATAATTTCCTTCTAATGCTCCCATCCCTCTTGTATCTATGATTGGAGCATCATATTATAGAACATCTCTCACAAAATATATGAATCGGGTAACCCCACTCCCCGGGGTTTGACACTAAATAATAGTGTCCATGCAGCGATCTCATAAGCATAATAGATGGGACTATAAGGTCCTTGCTTCCTTGCGCAAATCCATCTGCGATTTATGTGTGGAAGTTTTATATGAGGGATATATGTGCATGCATTTGATCATTTGGGTTTTTCCACTCTTTCTATCCACCTAGCTCTACAAACTCTCCCAATCGGTGGTGATTTTTCTAAAGTAATCAACCATTAAACACCCAATATCACGTTGGTGTGAAGTATGTCAACCACAAAAGTAGCCCGGTCAATGTATATGTTCCCATGGTGACTGATAATGATGGGGGAAATGATGCATGAATTGCATAGTCATTAGGGGTACCAGGGTCTAAAATGGGCCTCCAAAGGAAACTATAAAATAATAGTGGAAATAATAAAACAAGATTTGATTACATCATTAATTTTAGAGGGAAAAAGAAAAAACTACTTTTACGACTCATATTTTAGTGAACTTATCTCCCTAAGGTTTTACTCAAATTTCGAGCAAGAATACTTATTTGATGAAAAATTTAACAATTCCTAATCCAAGGAGTACCCATGTTGCATACTTTCAATTTTTCATGTATTTCTCATTTTTCATGTAGCATAGTCCATAGTATGCCACATGGGTACTCCTTGGATGAGGAATTAAATTTTTCATCCAACAATTACTACCACTCGAAATTTGAGTAAACCCTTGGGGAGATAAGTTGAAAATACGAGTTGAAAAAGTAGTTTTATTATTTTATTATTTTTTAATCTTTTTAATTTTTTACTCCAAAAATGATAGATTATCCCCCATGGTTGACATCATCATCTTGAATTCTATTGGTTCTCATAAATTTTATTTTGGTTGTACATTTTTCTTAGGAGGCCCATTTTTAGACCTCAAAAGTCCCCTAATGTCTACCTCCTGGGACCAAAACAAAAAATCCCTCAAAAGCATCGATGGGTATTTCCCTAATTTGCACTAGGTGGGCATCGATAAAATTGTGGGTAGCCTTATCAGCCATGAGAAACCCTCTTATTCAAGATGGAACCTTGAACTCTTAAGGTCAGAAGTACTTAGGTACTTCTATCAATGATGCAAGAGCCCACTCAATAGGAGAAAATGCTCCATTCCCATCTCTGATGGTGTTGGTTCATCTCTGCGGTATAGTGTCAGCCTTTGTGGCCTCTTCTTGGTTCCATCTTCTTCTTCCTCCTCATCAGTTGAGAAGACCTCTATGTAATGTTCCTTTCCAAGTTTGCACATCTTCAGTAGGTTCCCAAGCTTCTTGGCACATGAAGCAAAGCTTCCTCCTCCTTAAATCTTTCTAGACATTATCATCACGAGATTTTTTATATTGACTCTCCTTTGAAGGAGGAGCCTTCTCTTATTTTCCCTTTGATGGAAAAGGGAGGCTTATGATGAAATGTTGCCTTTGCTTTTGACAAAGGCATCCCAAGAAGGTCTCTATCCCTTTCAATGGCATATTGTAGGGTAGTGGGCTTGATAGACTTAACCAACCCATGAAGAGGTTCATCTAACCCATCAATGAACATGTACACCCTTCTTGTTGTAGATAAATCAAGAACCATAACAAAAAGTACAAGTTGTAGATCTGAGATCTAAGACTGCAGATCTATTGAAAAATATAGATATAGAAAGTGTGACTGATATGATATGATCAATTAAATAGCCTCCTCCAATAGATCCTCATAGTGAAAGGTAGATCCCCTTCACTTGAAAATCGCCTCTCCAAATGGTGTGCCAAACCACTGCTATGACTCCTCCTATAGAAATAACACGGATACGGAAGAAAAGCTGGCTGTAGGGAATGGTTATGGTTGGCCTAATGCCAAGATGCGAAAATATGCCCAATAGCCTTCAATATTGTCCTCCGTGGAAAGGAAACCTCCTCCCGCTGAAAATAAGAAATGAAATGGCCTAAGATCTAGAGATCTAATCACCATAACATGACACTGCAAAAACAAACAAACCCTCGATAGGATCTACGTTATAGTTGAAAGAAGAAGATTGGCCTTAAGCATGATAGTGGAAAATGTAGTACAAACTCTCCCACGAGGTCTCTCAAGGAAAGAGGTGGGATCTACGATCAAAGAACACCTGTGCTAAACATCCACTCTATCTCGGCTAAACGGCAAGAGAAAAGATATATGTCTAAACATACCACATATTCGAAATATAATAAGCCTAAAACATAATCAATACGGATTTTCTGTCCTCTTCCTTAAATAGAATATGAGCTTGCAAACCCTAAACTTCCCCATCCAAAAATATCACTACATTCACACAAAGCATATACATCTAAAATTGCGTTGTCCCTCATTGATGACCACTCCTCAATGAACAACGTATTGATTTGGTCGGGATTGTTGAATTCGAAGTGATATAACCCCTTTCACACCAAGGGTGCTTTAATTAAAACTGCCAATATTTGTCTCTTTCACATTTGGCATTGATTTATTCATTATTAAGAAGAATTATGGACCTCCTTTGCCCTCTTATTCTCTAAAAAAATCCATAAAACAAAATTGAATATTCCAAGCCCAGCTCATGGCTAGCGGGAATATTACAAGCCCAAAAATGGTCCGATCATCAAAGTGCACGTCTAATAATTTGTGGATATAGTCTTTAAAAGAAGCTTAACTACTATGTGAAAAAATATATTTGGCACATTCTTTGTCAGGAATGGCATCACAATATATTGAAATGAACCTCATTTTCTCACAAAGGTAGCCTTGCTCACAGATCTTTAGGCACAATCCTTATTTGATGATATCCAGGAAAATCCATCTTGTAAATGAATAAGCTTCTTTCCCTCCTACGTTTTCCAACACCTCATCGAGAATGGGGTAGGAAAAGGATCCTTTAAACAAGCATCATTCCAATTTTCACAAGTCAACACGGATCTTATTTCACCTTTTCTTTTCTTTTCTTGGACTACCATCGGAATCACCCAATTTGATTCTTGATTGGTTCAATAATTCTACCCTTGACCATCTTTTCAGTTCTTCGCCTTTTTCTTATACTTTGGAGTTCTGATATGTGAGACGCGGGCCTTGATAGGTCTAACATACGGCTTCAAAATATTTTCATCACACTCCAAGATCTCCAATAATCCCTTTTAACTTAGGAAATTTTGTAGGGAACAACTCTTGATACTCGGTGAGAAGTTATGTAATCTTACCCACTATATCTTCCATCATGCTCTTTATCTTGGAAAACTTGACTATATTACGTCCTAATATTAACTTATCTAGTTTTAATAGGTTTAGTAACATATGGAAATGCAATCTTAGGTCCAAAAATTGTGCGGCGGCCTCGGACTTAGGAATGTTAATATTTCTTGGATCTTCCTCGTTGTCTTCAACGGTCGCATTTGGCATTCAACTACATCTTCTAAACGCACATTCATTTGGTAGAATACACTCCCAACCAATTATTTTAGCATATCAAAATTAGCATCAATCTTACGTAATACCTTAACAATGCTCACAAAACCCACTTTCAAAATTTGAAAGTCAAAATGAAGCTTTATTTCGACATAGTCCATTCAATAGTACCATGTCGTGGCGAGTCTCCAAATGCCAATTCATGGGTACCATACCTAATGTCTGGGATGAATATGTAGACTTATTTATAGCTACGATTATTCTCCCTAAACTACGGTCAATTAGCTAAATGAATGCACGAATCCTCTATGCACGAGTATGTTCCTTTCTGGTAAACAGAGTTAAGGGGCTACGAATCCATAAGTGCAAGATTTGATGGTAGTCCTTCCAAGTAGCAATATTGTCTCTTTAATGAGTTCCCCACAAACGTCTTTGGATTTGAGCATCGAGATAAATTGAGCGTATTGAAATTGTTGTTTCTCGGAAAATCATTTTCCATTGCATCTAAAAACAAATTGACATCTCCTATACCATCATAATAGGGCGGTTCACATACCTCGGAAGATATACAACACGAATTTGGTAACGATTACAACATAGTGTGAATCCGCATCGCCAAGAACGTGCACTTGATTTTCAATTCTTCATCGAGTACGACAAGCACGAACTATCATTCTCCCAACTAATATGGCCATCTACTATGGGATTGATCCAATCTCGTCCATCACAGTCAATTTTACACATGATCGACATCATCCTCGGCATTGCTCCTTCTACGTATAAAGGGACGTAACCCTTGTCCCATTTATTTCAAATACCATGGTCCTACGCTTGATGTTAATAATAACATCCATATCAAAATATCAATCTAAGCCTAGAAACGTAGGATATGGGTTTGTATCATCAATATCTCAATAACTTAAAAAATAAAAGACGCTAACTCCTTGATGTCATACTACCCTAGGGAGTATTCCACTTAGGGATAATATTCTGTTGGTTATGTGTGCCATTGAAATGTGGACCATTCGATCTTAGGTTCTCCCATTATTTTCCATGTATGATCGGGTAGTACATTTTCATCGGATCCCATACCCATAAGTGACTTGGTCCATCTCAAAATATCCTATTTGATCGATTAGCGCATTTCACGTCGATCCTTCTCTTTATTTTGTAGATTTTGTTGACAACCCTATGTTCCTTCTGAGGTTGTCCCTTCAGCATTTGTCCCTTCTTAGCACAATTATCAATTATTGTTTGCATATTTTAAATCACATTCTTGTTGCTACAAGCTTGTACAACTGCACTTGAACATTTTTATCTCCATTGTTGGTCTCCTTTGTAATATGAACATGTTTAATCATTTCTTTGAATGTTGATTACCGGGGTTCATAAAATTCTTCTTTGCTTCATTAAAAGTATCATTTTCCTTCTACACAATTTAAACCCTTCCTTCTTCTCAGGAGATTCTGAGGGCAACATCTATAGCTGGTTTCTTACCTTCAACTTTTTTCTCATTGTTACACTGCTGGTCTGATATAAGTACAGATCCATTAACAGTGGCTCTAACCTCATCATATGAACGTCATGTGTAGGTTCCAGTCTTCCTCTCTTTGCATCTTTGCAAACAACAGAGTCATTCAATTACATGATTAAAATAACGACAATACCTACGGATGTGTTTTGTTTGGGTTGTATGTTTAGTATAAAGTAGTTAATTCTCCCACGAATTATAACATATTATTTGGCCTCTTCCTCTTCCACACCATCGACCCCTGAAATCCTTGTCCCAGAGGGTGATGAAGGTGAATACGGACCCCTATTTTACGATGGAAACTTTTAGGTTGCAACAGTAATGGTCAATCATTAGGTCAAAATTGCGGCTGATGCTTCTCATCATGGCCTACAAATTGGTAGCAAAAGTTATGATGAGTTTCTTCTCCTTCGGAATATATTTATGCAACCCTCAAAGAGTAAGTACGTAGGGTGTTGCATGGCTACTGACACATTGCACACCATATTGGAGGGTTTTTTCCACTGGTGAGCCACTCCAACCTTGGATTAGGTTTTATCGGACTCGAGTCCTCCAACTACCGGATATTCACCAAATACGGGGCATTGATCCTTGTAGTTTCCTTCATATTTGCACCACACACACCATATCTGTGCACACATCCTTTCCATTCCCCTACAAAGTTGGAGTTCTAAGTGTAGGTTAGCCAATTGACTTTGGATATTGAACCACAACCTACCCATTCTAGACTAGAGAAGCCTCGATTTAATTTTGATTTCCACATATTTGGCACAGGACGTCTTATTTGAATAAATGAACACATATCCAAAATATCACATTGCAATGAACCATTCCTTATGCTGATCATCACTAACGGTGGCTTGTATACTGTGATAATGAGTTTTAGCCATTTGATCTACTTCCCATATGATCTCATTCACTTCTTGATGAATATCTTTTAATTCGGTAACACATTGAGCATATGAATTTGGCTTCCGAAATTGTTCCTTCAATGCATCTTTGATATCATCTATCGTCGCATTAGGGTTATTTTATTTATACGTCATATGGTCAACAATGAGTTATTGAAATGTAGTAGCGAGTTGTGCCTTATTAACATCATCATTGATATGCTATGCCTTCCACAGCCTCTACTAGGAACCAATTATTGGTATGTTGTACCAACAACCTTGCAATTCTACATCTTAATATAGTTAGCCATGTCGAATACTAGTGGTGGAGGTGGAGGTGGAGGTGGTAAGGTGGGATGGAGTGGAGTGTGAGGAATATTGGGAGTGAGGTGGATGGGATCTAGGCTCTGATTGTAGCCATTCTTCACCTTGCTTTGTGCCCCGTTCTTACCCATAATTACTTGTTTTAGACTCTTGTCACTATCAAATTTTCATTTGAGGGGAATGTATACAAAATATCCGTCCGTCTGTATTGTAATTTTCCCAACTTGCGTGTAGAGCTAGAGTTGACCTCTTTTGAATATTCAATACGGTATGGTTGCATGAAATTGCCAACACACACAGATATTTTAACCCACAACTTTAAAGAGCGTAGGAACTTACCTCGAGGACCTTTGAAAAACCTTCGTTCGAAACGAATATGAAACAGGCATCAATATAAATTCGGTGAAAAATCCACCGAATGTTGTCGATCTAGTAATGTAATACCGATGATCTTATTGCGGATTTTTAATTTTATAAATCAACTCGAGTTTTCCACTTGGTGATTACAAACGTCCTTTGTGCGGGTTTGAAACTCGGCAAACCAAGATAAACATAGGTAGTTCTATTGCAAAAGGACGTGAAGAAAATTTCGTGCTGCTTTCTGTATAAATAAATATTTGTTCCCACACTTCGGTAGATAATCACGATTCCGAGTTCTCTCGGATTGCAAATTCGCACACCGCCTCTATCCAACCAAATCTTGTAATTCGGGCTTAGTTGAATGACTGTAATCCAATCTCTCTCAAATAGATCTGGTCTCGACAACGAAACCATTTGTTGGCTTAAGGGGTCACGACCTAGGTTCAAAGTGTTCTACGCAACCAACAAAATGCGCCAAACTACTAGCCCTTTCGGTAGTGATTCACTTGCGTAGATGAAAGTCTCACCCGAAGCAATGAGGGGGTCTTAGAACTAGGTTTCCACACCTTGGGGGGAACTATCTTTTGTGAATATAACCCTTAGATTTGATCACAGCTACTACTTTTCGCAAGTTCCTTTTAACCCAGATTCAAATCTATCTTTAAAAAATGAAATAGACTTGCGAGAGATCATAGAGATATACTTTATCTAGTTATTATCTCACGAGAGACCTTTAAGCAAGAAAAAGAAACAAATATTGTGCAATTATATAATCAATTCAAATAGATACACATCAATAATGTAAACACAACGGATCTATAGAAACCAAATACATCAATACTTTAACATCAAACATTGAAGTAAAACAATATTTTTGCCAAAGTTCTCTTTATTAGCATGTATTTAATGTTTACAATTCGGTCTCTTGTGCGCATAACCACAAAGTCCTTGCACACAACCCGGGGAATTAGGTATTCATGGACAAAAAACCATGAGTCTATATCTACCGGACTTATCCCCGAGAACTTGCCAAAATCATAGAAATCGATCATTCATTCATCGAAGTTTCTTGTATGATTCAATTTTACTCAACATGCCTATTTACATAATTCAAATGCGCAAATACCATGGACTCAAATCGTGGTTTGAGCCCCATATTTTACCCTTTAACCCATTACAAAAAAGAAGGAGAGGCCGGCCCAAGCCCCTTGACTTGTGTCAACACTTTAACAAAATGAAAAGAACTGACTTGAATTTAACCTAGGGGACCTAACCCATGATTCCCCAAGCCCATTTCCTTCTCCTATTATCTCTCTCGGTCCTTTTTAGCCCGAAACTATTCCCCGAGTCTTAACTATCCGGGAGAAGTTCCCCTAGGTCACTAACCCCTCAGGTCATATACCTTTATTATTCCCACCACTTGGAATCCATTATACCTTTGTAATGGCTATGTAGAGTCTTCCAAATATTATCCTGGGGATCCCGGTTTAGTACATTTATCCTCCCACAAAAATATTCCTAGTCAACTTAAACTTACATAACTTTGACCCTAGTTCAACTTTGTTGTTCCTACCCTTTACTTTACTTCAGTTCCACAGAAAATAACCTCGAAATAGGAAGATACTCATATTGCGAAAGAATCTATTGAGGGGTAAAGTTTAGAAAAGGGAACCAAATATAAGGAACCCCAAACGAGCTCAACTACTTCGAAGACACCAAAACCTACTCCTCCATGCTGCTTTGTGTGATGTTTTTGGGCTTGTCACCAATAATAGTCCTCAGTTACCTAATATCAAAAAATTGGTACGTGATACCTTTCCTAACTCTAAGATTCATGAGTTATCACCTTATGCGAGTCGGCTAAGAAGAATAGAACCTTATGCACAAATCACCCTTGTACTTTGTGTGATAATTATAGCCATTATTCCCATCAATGTCCCCATCTCGAAGACTTTTCTGATACACTTCAAGTCCTTCGTGAGTTAGATGCCACTCATAGTTATTCCACTTCCCCTATACCTATGGTTTATAGTCCCATTGTTATGCCGGAGATAGGAGGCCTCTCAACCACCCATCGTAATCCCTCCCTCCTAATGTTGACATAATGAGATAGTTCTTCCTATTCTCTACCTATTTTCATCCATGGGATCGATGTATTGGGACTCTCTTGGAGTTTCCTATTATGATTATTTCGAACCTTTATCGACCCGCGAAATTCGATCTCAACATTAGTAGATATCCCATATAATATTCATTTGTCTCCCTTTTGATGGCCTTTTTATGTGAACCTTGTCTCTCATGAACATGCTTAAGGTAATTTATCTTCATGTGGTCCTTATTCCTCTAGTCCCCCCATATTTCATTTTGGTAGACATCATGGAAGATTTTGTCACTCCTAGAGACGGCCTTAGGTTGTATAAGAATAGGTGCCTAGGACATCTTAATTAGCAAGGAGCATAAAGTTCAACTTATAAAGATTGAAAAGAAGGGGGCTCTCATGCTATCATATCTTAGTGGGAAGGTTTGGTGTAAGTGGAACCAAGACTTTGAAAACTTAAAAACAACAAAATTAATCTTTGTAATAACGGAGATGTGAACTTTGATATTTGAACGTATCGGACAATTTTAAGACAATATGTTGAAAAGGGGCTGAATTCCAAAATGATCCACGAGTTAATAAAAAAGAGAGGCGACAACTAGTGAGAAAGTGTAATGGACACTAGCCCCATAATGGAAGTTCAATCTAGAAACAAGTGTTCACAAATATTGGGCCTATGTGATAATAAGAATCCATACATGAGAACAAATTTAAAGATAGAACTCCCATTACGCTAATATGAGAAATTTGGCGAAAAGTAGAGTCTGAAACAAAATATCTTGCACGAGCCATATTTAAAGCACTAGAAATGAGTGAATATGAATATCAATAAATGATAAAGTTACATTCAAGCTTATGAGCACTCGCATTCCGGAGAACACGGATATAAGAAATATGGAAATGAATGAAATGAACCTTTGCATTACCAAAATGTAGGAGAGAGTTACAAAGTTTGTGGAATACTTCGATCAGAATCCCCAACATTAACGGGAACTCCTTATCAACGAGTCCAAATGGGATCTTCAACATTAATATAAAAAATCTAGACACAATTACACATAGAGTTCTTTCTAGCTAATTCTTTTGAAAATGCGGAACATTTTCTCTATCTCTGTTCACCCTTTATAGAATTCTCCATGAACATACGTGAAGATATTTTGAGGAAAATATCTTCTCTAGCGTGATAATGCTTGATTTAAGTCCTAATCAAAACAAAAAATTCATGATGAGGTAGAACACTTCTCATCATTTACAATCGAGCTCATGGCGTTTCAAACAAAATATCAAAGCTGTTCTAACGGAAAGTAAATGCTAAGAGTGAAATGTAGATCCTCGAGGAACTGGTAAAAGTAAAAGTAAAAACCAAAGGCCCACCGAGAAATTTTGAATCATGAATTAACATCTTCAATGGTGAGAAAGGATTGGGCGGCGGTTGAAGCCGAGGCGGTGCGACGGTTGCGGAAGAGCTCGCTAACGGACTAGCATAACATGTACACCTTTTGTAGGTGTCAGCGCTGGAGTTCGGGCATGGCGGTGAAAACTTCTTCTTTGATTTAAAACTTGGTAATTCCATCGTAAATGGCGCAAATAGGAATTTTTTATACTTCATGATGCGAAGCAAAAAATCCCCTCTAGAATCGAAGCTTGTAGTTTCGGCTTTGAGCAGTAGATTTTTCAAAAGGTATATCGGTTTGGTTCATTACTTCTTTTAGTTGGAACTCATATGCGATAGCGGCGGTAGGACTACGTTAGAAGGCTCCCAACATTATGGGTCAAATTGATCTACACGCAGTATTGGCTCGAACTATTCCAAACTAGGCGCACGCACCAAGACGTTCAAAGCCATGCTACGTGCGGACTCTTTATATATCACCTTACGACACTCACGACTTCCTTGAACACCGCTCTTGATATCCCACTTGACCACCTCTTCTGGACTTAGCTCTTTTAGAAAATGATATACACTCTTTGTGATTTGGACCCTATTGGAACGTTAGTACCTCCTTCATGAAGAATTCTTACGAACGGGCGTACGACGTTCCTCATTTCTCGATGATATTCAAAAACGCCCGGTGCTTCTTCACCTTTGTGATAGCCTCTCTTTGTCAGATCAAACGCACAGCATATAGGAGGGGTGGTATTTCCTTTCATTCGGTTAGTGAGCTGTGAATGGTTTTATCTTGCTTGTGCCTTTTCTGTTTCCCCTCCTCTATCTCTTTACGCATAGTGGTAACCCTTTTGGAGTTCTTAGCAAGGAGGGCTTCAAACTCACTTGATCCTACGGCGTCTTGTTGAGAAATTTTTCCGCTTCTTCCGGTGTGTGAGCTGATCACGGTAGTCGGCGCTCGAGAGGGCGAGCTAGTCCTTACGGAGCTGGTGGAGCACACACATGAGTGTCCCAACTTATCTACAATTCATTCATCTCCTTCACGTAGGCAGCCATCTCCTCTAAAATCTTAGTCTTTGCTCCTTTCCTTAACAAGAGAATCGGCTAGGCTTGAATTATCTTTCTCTGCTTGGACTAACTCAACGGTTGCACATGATGAGAGCTAGGTATATTTACTTTGTGTTTGTTTACCAGCACCTTTGCAATTCGGTGATGAGATGACTTTGGGGGTTCGCTTTGCCTTTTCTTTCCTTTTTATTACCTCTTGGAGGCTTGTGTAGGTCATTTTGTGTTGCACGGGGTTGATCTTTCTCTTATGAAATTTTCTGACACTTGGTTATGTTTACTTTGCAATTTTTTTAGGAGAGTAAAGGGGAGAGTCGTATTACCTCATATTTTAGCATGTTGCCAAAACACTAGAACAAATTGCATTTATCAATTGGTGGAACTTGCCACATATCTATTGCTATTTCCGGGGCTACATGGGCGGTGGTACTATCTTATGGGTTGAATAGCTTCGGTCATAGCCATTATTAGTTGCTATTTATCCAATTCTATCGCGGATATGAAAACCTAGTATGGTACTTGTTGACATATCCTTCACTCGGACCTATGTTTTTATACGATTACCCTATTCCTTATCCTGCTCTGCGCTCGCTCCTCGAGGGCGCTGGCTGATATGGCTTGTGAGACTTCTAAGAAATCGACGAGGCCGTGTTGTCTATATCACTACGATACTGCTTTGCTCATCACAGTTTCCCATAAAGTGTTTCACTTTGAAGCAATTGTTCGTCTCCCATACCTTCTGCTTCGGCGGGGTCCGGTTCTACGTATTTTTGAAAGAGAGGAGAAGCTTCTCCCAACACACCAAACTCCTCCACCATTTCGATCCTCTTCGTTGAAGCAATATATGCCTTTTCCCGTCGCGAATGAATTAGTCTCCATCTGCCGAAAGAAAGCCGAGGTTTCAGATTAGCTCGCCATTCGATGAACGACCTTGTTTCATGATTGTAAGGAGTTTATTTAATATTTCTTTCTTCTGTTAGAGATGATGCCTTTCGGATCATAGGGCAAGTTTTCCCTTGCCTCAAATCCATGCCTTGAAACGGACTTTCGAACATGGGAAGGGTGTGCCTTGAGTTAACAAGCCCAGGGGCCAATGGTGGTGGGAAGCTTGAGAATAAACCCTTTTTTTCGGGGAGGAAGTGAAGGCTGATTTAGCCTTTAAGGTCTGGGAGATACTCTAGAGCGTAAATCTGCTTAGGGCGGGAAAGATTGGAAATTGGTAGGGAGAAACTTCGGCTCCATAAACCACGATTTCGGTATAATGATAAAAATGATACCGATCTCCGGTGCTTTCGGCTTCAACGTATTGCAACCATTTCCTCGGTTCGGGAAAAATCCTAGGCGGAGGAGAATCATGGATGATAGTATAAGATATGGGCATGAAATCATTTATGAAACTTGAGTAACCCACCCCATTTTCCAATTGATGCATTGTGGGACTCGATCAAAAGGCGGTCTTGGCTAAGAGTTTGTCTCCCTCAACCTTTATTTAAACCCAAACCCTCAAATTTATCAAGATCTTTGGAAGAGGAAAAGATAAAACACCATTATTAGTAAACGACCGTGTTTGAGAGCTCCTGAGCCCAGAGTTTGAATGATAGAGACGAGAAAAATAGGGATATCTAAAGCGATGCCAAGTTGAGACATTAACCACGAAAGGCTATACATTATTTTGAGACTCGCCCAAACCCTTCCACACATAGGAGACACCGTAAGAGTGAGGGTAGAGAATTTGAGAGAACATTCTTTAAATAAGCTCGGGGAGCCTTGAATGCAGCAGTGGGGAGTGTTGTGAAATTGGAGTCGGTGGCACGGCGATGAAATCGCTGTTGCCTCCATGGAAGCTTCAAAGCGATGAGGCAGTGTTATTTCATTAAAATTGGCATAGTACGAGCTGGTAGGATAACAAAGGGGATTGCCGATGAATTTTGGGGGAGATGGTGAATATTTTTTCCACGAGAGGATAGGAACATGCCACAGTTCATGGTAAGTTTCCGAAGCCAACTTCTTAATTGAATTCAACTTGACTGAGGTAGATAGGAGAGTTAAATTTGATATTATAGACCAAACAAAATGATTCAAAATCTATCTCTATTTTCCACATGCTTATTAGACAACTTCGGCTTGACTACTGCTAATGAAGAATGGGTATTGCGGGTCTTGGATGTCGGATTGCAAATGCAGCAAAGTTTCGGGTCGAGGGACGGCCCTGGACTCATGGGATTGGGGAGTTTCAGGCTTTGATTTATTGAAATTTGTGAATTTACCCACGACCATCTTAAAAATTTAAAAAAAAAAAGGAAACTAGATGGAATGAAAGGGATGGAATACACCGCAAGAGTAGGAAAATGCTCGGGAAAACGACGGGGAGTGCGGCAAACGGCCCAGGCGGACACAGTGCTGGGTGCTCTCTTATATACGATGGCAATCGCCAGAGTATTTCCGATTAAATCACGAAACACGATTATACGGGCACAGGCGGCTGCGGAAAAGATGGCGGGGTGAAACGAGTAGGGCGACATCATAAGGATGTTGACTGTGAGACACACGGCATAAAGGGATTGGGTGTTAGGCTTTCGTTAGGTGAGTACAACATGTCGGGTTAAATTCGATGCTTGGTCTTGGTACCGGATTTCCTAGAACACTTCTTTTGTTGGACCATAGTAGGCGTACCTTGGGACCGGGCCACTAAGGATGCAAGGCGATCTTCGTAACGACTTTTAAACCCATGGCCTTTTCTTCGCTAGAGCGCTCGACTCATGTCGCTGATCCTTGACACGTCATCAGTGCAGGGTACGCGGCCCACAGGAAATTGTGCTTGCATTCCTTCGTTTGTGCGTGTGCGAGTAGAAGTGGGTCTTGCTTTATATCCATTTCCTTCACACTTTTTGACTTTCGTTATTTAGATTAAGGCTTTTAACATACTCCCACTTTATTATAACGCGTGCTTGCCCCCTTTTTATATATGGCTCATTTAAATTTTATTTCCCCTTCACACCCTTTGAAACATAAGCCGAATTTACTCTTTTGTTGGGTAGTCTGCCTTTATAAACCTTCTTCATACATTAAGGGCTGAATGATATAATCAACATTGGCTCCACGGGGATGGCACATTTATCCTCAAACGTGTCGAGAACTTTCTGAGACCACCTGTAACCTCTTTGTGTAGACAGCTCCTTAGCACCTTTTTCTTTCTCTTCATGATTCTTCACAACTCAGCATCATTAAAAATAAAAATAAAAGCGGCTAACTAATGTATAGTATAATACATTGGGCCCTCTCGGCTGAATCAAAGCTGGAAGAAGGGTTTGCTAGGAATTGACCATTTACATGGGCGTCGGAGTAAGTCCTTACAAATTCTCCGGCTTGAAGGTGTTGTTTCCTCCTTGTTCAACAATTTTGAAGGGACAGAACCATATGATTGAATTTACCATGCTTCCCCTTCTCTTGCTCTTTGTATATCCCATCAGTACTAAATCCACGACTTGCATCTTTTTGTCCTTGGCATGTTGATCAAATGGGTCCTTATTTTTCTCTTGATATTCGGTCAACCTTTGATTCTTTGATTTTGGGTCTCCTCCGGTTCTAATTTGGTTCATCCTCACAGTAATGTCATTCGGCTCCTCTTGGCACTCTTGCATGAATGCAGCCTTTGGAAAAGCCAATTGTATGGAAAAGCTAGCGCTCTCTCGTATACTGACTCATATGGAGATTTCCCGATTGATCTCTTGCTTGAGAGTGATCCTGTTTGCCCATAAAGAAAAATTTAGCTAAAAATCCCATTTTTTATGATTTTCATTAATGGATTTCTTCGGGTGCTCTCACCAAAGTCTTGTTGGGGCTACGCTAAACCATTCCCCTGTGGGTAGTAGGCGATGGAATGTCCCAACTTGATGTTATATTCTTGACATAAGGTAGAAAAACTTAGTAGAATTAAAGGTACGGGGCATTGTCGGTAACAATCTTGGCGGGGGCAACCAAACCTCGAGATGATGTTCTCTTCCGAAACTTTATCACTACCGAGTCTGTGCATTCCTTGTTGAGTACGTGATTCCACCCAATTTAGTGAAATATTTTGTAGATGTTAATATCCATTTATGTTGCCCACTTGATGCGGATGAATTTCACCGATAAAATAAATTCCCCATTGTTGGAAAGGTTCATCTATGTGTATAGGGATCATGGGAAAGGGTGCAAAATTTGCCTCTCTGCGGAATTTTTTGACACTTCTTGTAGGCTCTAACCCTAGTGAAAACATCCCAAGAGCTTGGGCCGAAGAAAATAGCTTTGAGATCTTATGGGCGGTGGCCCTCGGTACATGTTGACCTCCACATATGCCTTTGTGAAACTGCGCCGTATTTCCTCCACTTCATTCTCTTTAAGGCACGAGAGCCGGGATGCACGGGGTTCTCTCCAATAAAACCGGCCATTGGATATGATGATTTTCTGTGACTTCGGCTCGATGTTCTATGCTTTGTTTTATCACGGCTAGGGGGGAATCTAAGAGTCGGAAGATATTCAACAATTTCCTTATACCACGGGCGAGTACTTCATGTGAGTCTTCTATGTAGTTGTTTCTATCCCAGACAGTTCATGTTTGTTTTCCCAGCTCCTCGGTTGCTACCATAGATAGTTAATCCCCAAAGCTTAAGCAATTTGATTCGCGGGATCTTAGCTAATCCACTGTCCTTTTTATTAGCTTGGTGACCAGTATCTCCAACTCATATTCGTGTATCTTTGCAATCCATTTACCCCTTTTCCCCTCATTGTCTCCCTGAATCGGGATATCCTTCACGGCCATTGTGGGTACAAACGCGGTAATGGAGGGCCACAAAACCTGTCCGTACCTTGAGGGACTTTTACCGGCATAAGCTTGCGTCTCTAGGATGTTGTATTTATTTCAGCATCTCGGAGCACGACGGAAGAGAGCTGATAGGTTTCTTGTACCCTTCTTCATTCTTAATAATAATACTCACGCGTATGAGGCGATGCAAATGCAAAAAAAATCATAGAAGGCTTAGCATAATGCGAGATTCTAGCCAACACTAGAGCTTTCGCGAAGGCGTTTTGATCTGTTAAATGCCTCTCGTGACTCGGGAGAACATTTGACCTCATTATTCTTCTTGAGAATGTCGATTTATATCTTAAGAACAATATATGCATAATTTGGAATGAATCTTCGAGGAAATTAATATGCTTTCAAGGAATACTTGAACCTATTTCTTATTTATGGGGAAAGATATATTGTTTATAACTTCTACTCTCTTAGGGTCGATTTTCACCCCCCATCCTTTGTCACAATGTGTCCCAAAATCTTGCCTTATTCTAATACCAAACATTGATTTACGAGGGTTTAGAGAGAGACCATACCTTTGGCACTTCTTGAAGGTCCACTGCCCAGTGTTGATATGCTCTGCATCATCCTTTCAAAAGCCGGTGATGTCATCGAGGTAAACCACTACGAATTTATCCTGTTCCCCAACAAATGCAATATCCATGGCCCTTTGGAAAGTGGCCCCTACATTGATCGGTTAGAAAGGCATCCGAGCATACATAAATGTCCCCTAGGGAGTGGTGAAGGCGGTTTTCTTTTGATCTTCGGAAAGCACGGCCACTTGATTGTATCCAAAAAAACGGTCCATCATTGACATCAAAATTGACTCCCACTACCTTGCAATATATGGTCCATCTTCGGTAGTGGAGTAGTATCTTTTAGAGATGCTCGGTTTAAATTACGGAAGTCGACACACGATCTTATCTCTCCATTCTTTTTTTCGAAGTAGGACTAGATTGGCCACCCACTCAAAGTGTGTCTCAACGGCATGATGATATTGGCCTTTAATAGCTTCTTGATTTCATTCTCTATGGAGGGAAGGAGCGAGAGGGTTAATCTATCGAGCTTTTGTTTATGCGGCTTTGCATCTCCTTTTAGAGGAATATTATGTTGAATGATGCGACATCAAAAGTCTTGGTCTTGATAAGACCATGCAAAAATGTCTTTGTATGTCTGGAATAATTTACGATATTTTTATTTATATTCTTCGGGGACCTTTAAAATAAATTCACAATTTTTGGATCAACTTCGTTCTTTGATATTCGGAGTCTTCCACACGATTTTCTTCTACCACTTTGCTTGGGTACCGCCAATGGGAAGTCATTCTTGTCGAACAATCTCTCTAGAGGGACCGGACTTCTAGGTATAAAATCTCCTTTTAGTTGCGGCACTTTATGACTAGCCCTTTCTTCCCCCATTTGTTTTGAGAAAGGTCTTGAGTCTCTTCTTCACAAACATCTATCTCCATGTTGGAAGACCTAGCAGTTTCCATGAATCTTCTTACTTGATCCTCGTCTCAAACACACGCAATGTTTGACATTGTCGGGGATTGAAGGGTCGATAACAAACTTGATCTCGTATCTTAAAAGAGGATTACGAGGTGGCCGAAAGATACTGAAACCATAGCGAGAGAAGTACGCATTGTTCTACTCTCTTGGCATGAAATGAATGTTAAAAACCAAGAAAAATTCTGACTAAATCCCATACCTCATTCCTATAGGCCTTCAATCGTGGGTGTTTGCTTTGACATTGATTTCTCTGCCTCACCACCAACTGTTTGAATCTCCTAGCACTTTCGAGGCTCTGAATGTTCATGCTCCTTGCTATTCGCAAACCACCGGAGCGGTGCTTCATACTCGGCTATGTTGTTTGTAGCTTCATATTCCAATCTAAAGATAATGGAACCCATTGACCGATGAGGAAATCAAGAGCACCGAAGCTCCATTCCTTCTTTAGAATTGGCTCCATCGAAAAGTGCAACGTACAAACTCGCTTCTTGATTTTACGAGGATTGCTTAGTCTTAATGCGACGAATGATGGCTCCTGTGCATAATCTTGATCTTCCTCCAACATTAGACATGAGAACTCACCATATTTACTAAATGCGGTGGTCATAATTGTCGACCTTGGTGACCATCTTTACGAACCTTGTCTCTCTGTACAATCTCCCTTTCTTTCACTTCAAACACGGGAATAGTAGCATAAGTCAAATCCGGTTTATTGACCCTCCAATTTCATTCCCCAAGACACTTGACAACATCATCCTGAAAACGAAATTTGGGATATCGGCTACTACTATATCCATCACCACACTTGAGCACGGAATTTGAAATTTGGATTAACCACCAAATCTTTAATCATTCCCAAACATTTGACTCTTTTGGAATCAAAAGGTAAAGGTCTTTGTATGGGCGGGTGATTTCGGCCCCAATTGTTCCATCACCGACGGGGGTAAGAGATTATGGGACGCTCCGAATCCAACATACGGTTATGCAATAACAAATCATGGATAATAATGACACATAGAAAGGAGGGTGGCAGCATCATTCTTCAAAATTGTAATGTTCCAAATTTTGCAATAAAGTATTTGGAACATTAATCTTGCTTTTATGTTAATAAAAGTGAATAAATGGGTGAGGGAACCCATGTAGCAATTTAATAAACACTCCTAAGGTGCAAAAAGTCACTTAAGTGGCTTAATATAGCAACCCCAAGTGTGAAAGGACGAGAGCAAGTGAGCTAGACCATGGTTGACCAAAGTCAACAACGTACCCTAAGGGGAAAGCTTGCACAAAGAAGATTGCATAGTTGAGGTGGAGGAAATTTGAAATGAGAGAAACCTAATGTGAGTGGGGTCCATGCAAACATTTCCTTAAAATATGAAGGAGATCCATTGTGGAGATCATTCTTTTTGGAGATAGAATTCAAAGTTGAAGCTCTCTTGACTTGTTGTTGTTAGCACAAGAGGGATTCTTTGTTTAGGAATGCCCTTCTCTTCCATGGGAGGCCATGGAGAGATTGTTCTTCATCTTCCTCAAATCATGGCACGAGTCCAAAGAAGTCATCTACAACTCTTGTGTTATTCTTGCGGCAAAGAGAGCAGTTTGGAGTTGCTAGTGTTACGATGAGGCGGAAGTCACCATCTCGGTCGGAGTTGTTTTGTAGAGGAGAGGCCATCTCTTTCCTCACAGGAGATCAGAAAAAGAAATTCCCAGGCTTTTTATTGTAGATCTTAGCATTGGGCCATTGTTTCTTCTCATGCCTTGTGCCAGTCCTTCTCTCCTACAACGTTATTATCGAGAGGGTTTGCGGGAGGTCATTTTGTGCACTAGAGAGTGCAATCTTCTATGAGGGGATCAACCCCTTCATTTTGTAGATTATTGGAGGAGTTATTATGGTTTATTGCAGCATATACTTCCTTCTCCATTCTTGTATTATTATTAGTTCACGGTAACTACACTACAACTCAGGCATTTTCCTATTTCATGTGGCTGGCAATCCCTTGTAGGATTGTTGTAATAATGTTTTCCGGGGTTGAGATCTTGCTACCCCATCTTTATTGACTTTGTAATTCTATATCATCATATGTATATCAGATTGCAATCATTTTCCCCTATGGACGCGATTATAGAGTAGGTTGGATCATGTAGCGGTGTATTTCCTTCATTGCATGTATATCTTCCTTTAGTGATTTTCCTCACCTTGAGAGGTATTTCCCTCAAGGATTTTTTATATAATATTTTATACTACACATTCTATATCGAGATTCGTACTCTTCTTACATTATATGAGGCATTATTTCTTCTTTGTTACATATTGAAGTTTTTATCTTTGCTTGAAGATTCCCTTATTGAGAATTGTTTCGGTATACATGTTGGTGGGAGATCTAAATAACCCCCTTAGGGTTATTTCTTTAGGCTATATTACGCATGGAGTTTGTATAATATGTATTCCAAGGAATCCTATCATTGGATTGCCTTATTTTCACATGGGCTATATTATACAACGTCCTCATGGATAGTATTTGGTGCAAAAATTCCTTGAAGGGAATTATTAGCTCTTAGCCAATTACATTGTTGAGAGTGCGCTAGTGGGCCGGGTAGCCTGGATCTCATACTTCCTTGTGAAGATGAAATATCTAGTAAATGCCAAATTTGTCAATCTGCGAAATAGTTCGATGTTGATTATTAATATACGAGAGATTAGGAAAATAGGAATATCTTAAGATATTCACGATGGAGCTAAAATTTCCCCATTTGGGACATTATGATAATTATCGAGCTTGAACTTGGTTAAGCTTGTGAAGTTCAAATTTCGAGAGAAGAAGAGGTCAAGATGATGTAGAAGATGAGATCAATCTCATCGGTTTGGAGTCAGCTTAACAACCTCTCCAAGGAGGTTGAGAGAATTGAAGAAGGAGAAGAGGAAGGACCATGCACTTCCTATTCTCACGGATAAAAGCAAAGCAAAAGCATGGAGAACACTTGGAATTTGAATTCTAAGTGAGTATACATTGACTATAGGCAAACCTAGAGTCTTCGAAAGTCTATCTTTTTCACACTTGTTCAACGGGAAGAAGAAAGAACTTGGTGGTTTATGCATGGGAGGCATGCAAGGGTTTCTACTCTTGATATTTTTTCTCGGATCTTGAAGCGGAGAAGATTTGGCCAAAGGAGGAGGAGCCCTCACCACCGAGCACATGCTAGTGTTGACACATTCATGGAGGCTTGACCTCCACCTTTAGATATTGAGGCATATTTAGCACACTTGAGAAAGAGACTCTTGCAGCAAGACAATATTCTTCCGAGATCTCCTCCAAGGTATGCATGAGTTTTCATCTATCATGGAGAGTTATGGGGTGTGCATGCTGATTTTTTTTCTTGAAGGCCTTCATTTGTCTTGTGCTATTATTATCAGACACCCTTGATGAGTCATGCCCCACACATGAGGTTGGGGTTTGAGACATAGACCATGGAGGAGATTACATTTCAATGTCCCATGAAATGTAGAGGGAGAAAGATGTTTTGGGACAAGGGTAGCTCTTATGAAGAGGTACCAAGAAGCAGGATACTTACACCAAGGAGTAGAGCCTTATGGATGGAGTGTACCCAGTGGAAATGTGGAGGATCCATAACCCACAGGTCCCAGGATCATTTCACAATTATTGCTCCTGATGAAAAAAGAGGAGAGCATGGGTGCATCATGATGGGATGGAATTTCTCTTACCACTCATTATGTTCCCATTTCAGATTGAGAATGGTGGAAGTATAGGGGAGCATCAAACATTCTTGCTGCTCATATTTTGTTTGGATGTTGTGGGAGCAAGAGGAGGCACTAGCATAGTGCAAGAGGATTGCTCTTTGATATTGGATGCCTAGTAGCACCTTCTTCATGGGAGGGGCTCTACATTTTCAGCAACATGATGGGAGGAGTCTTTGGCAAGATTCATGTCAAAGAGGGGAGCTTTGAGTTGACAGTGGCCCTACTTCAAAGGCCAGTAGTGCTGTCACTTGAGAGCTTGGATTACTTGTTGGAGAGTTCTCAAAGCCACTTCACAAGTGATGTATTTTTTAGGAATGTAGGTGATGAGCTTGAAGGAGTAATAGAGGAGATCACTCCTTATTACATTTTGACTCTCTTGGCTCGGTTTCACAAGCACAAGAAGGGGAATCTACATGCAGTATTTATGGGTTCTTCTTTCATGCATTTTCATGCATATTTTTCATTGATGGAGGAGTCCACTTGGGAGGGCTTCCTAATGGATATATATCAGCATTTGGCTAGATGCATAGCCCAATAATATGATGAGATGGTTGGCACAACCACTTCCCTACTATGTTGCAGTAAGGGGGACTTTTCATTGGAGCCATATCAGCTCAAAGGCCAAAGTACATGATTAGGGAGGTAACTTTTGTGACATGCTTTGTACTCTCTTATCTTTATGGGCAGCATATCAAATCAAGAGGGATTCTTCCTTCTTGCACATTGTGTTTTGTTGTACTTATGGTTCATTGCAGCAAAATGATGGCTATTTCAGCAGTGGTTTGTGGGGGAAAGCCACATAGTTTGGTGTGCACCTTTGGCACCAAATTTTGTTTTCATGATCACATCTTGCAGGATGAATGTAGCAGAAAAAAATTGGTTGTAAAGCACTTGTTATTTTTCATTTTGATGCAGGCCAGGAGTGCACTGCGTAGGTTCCCTTGGTGGAACAATGATCCACTTTCTAGTTGTCATGAGACAACTTGCTTCTATTGATTCTTGCTTCCATGCATTGCAGATTTTTATTGGTTCATGGGGAGCTTGTTTGGAAAGTGGGATATGAGTTGACGATGCCCATTGGGAGTATGATTCTCCCTAATTTTCATGTTGTATGTTTCAGGAGAAGCAATGGGCAACCCATGATTGCCAAGCTTCATCTCTTTCCTTTATGTGGGAGGAGTTATTTGGAGAGTTCAAAAATTTTGGAGGAGGCATTTCATGGTTTGTATGATTGATGGGGTGGCTTGGGTCTCTTCTTGAAGACCATTTCATTTCAGCTATATATTAGTAGCAGACCCATATGTATCATGAGGAGGGAGAGACTCATTGGGTGGAAGTGCCCTTTGGGAGTGAAGACCTCCATTCTTTTTGCAGCACATGCTCCAAGAGGAGTATGAGAGATGATATGGTCACCATGTTTAGCCATGCATTTTTACATGAGGTGGACCATATGATTTTTGAATGCCATATGATGATGAATTCCAACCCATCACATATGAGATGATTTGGGCCAGCTTGTTTTGCAGCGTTGGAGGAGAGATCCTTGGAGATCTAGACTTCATCTTGCCTCTTGAAGGAAACACTATTGCAGCCCAAGTTCAGCTTTCACTCCACATTCATTATAATTGGAGAAGAGGACAACGTGGGGTAGGCTATGAAGCTTACCAAATTTAAAAATTCACCCCACCTATTTCTCATGAGCACAAGGTGGAGGAGTACTTTCAGGAGTTGCCTAGTTGGAGGGTGACTCATTTTGCTTGATTGCTTGAGGATGGAGGATCTACAGGAGGATATTTTAGACTCCATGCCTTGAGTGGAGGACCTTTTTGCAGTTCATCCTTGCTCTTGCTTGAGGACAAGCAAGTTTTGGGAGGGGAGGACTGTAATGTTCCAAATTTTGCAATAAAGTATTTGGAACATTAATCTTGCTTTTATGTTAATAGAAGTGAATAAATGGGTGAGGAAGCCCATGTATCAATTTAATAAACACTCCTAAGGTGCAAAAAGTCACTTAAGTGGCTTAAGATAGCAGCCCCAAGTGTGAAAAGGGCCAAAGGCAAGTGAGCTAGACCATGGTTGACCAAAGTCAACAACGTACCCTAAGGGGGGAAGCTTGCACAAGAAGATTATGTAGTTGGAGTGGAGGGAAATTTGAAATGAGAGAAACCCTAATGTGAGTGGGGTCCATGCATACATTGCATAAAATATGAAGGAGAGCCATTTTGGAGATCATTCTTTGGAGATAGAATTCGAAGTTGAAGCTCTCTTCAACTTGTTGCTGTTTAGCACAAGAGGGATTCCTGTTTAGGAATGCCCTTCTCTTCCATGGGGAGGCCATGGAGAGATTTTTATTCATCTTCCTCACATCATGGCTTGAGGAAAAATCATTCATCTACAACTACTACGTTATTCTTGCAGCAAGAGAACGCTGGAGTTGCAGTGAGGGACCATCACCATCTCACTCTAGGAGTTGTTTTGTAGAGGAGAGACCATCTCTTTCTCTAGGAGATCAGAAAAGGAGATTCCAGAGCTTTTTATTGTAGATCTTGGCATTGGGCCATTGTTTCTTCTCATGCCCAGCGCAGTCCCTTTCTCCTACAATGTTATTATCTGAGAGGGTTTGCAGGAGGAGATCATTTTGTGCAGTAGAGAGTGCAATATTCTGTGAGGGGATCAACCCCTTCATTTTGTAGATTATTGGAGGAGTTATTATGGTTTATTGCAACATCTACTTCCTTCTCCATTTTTGTATTATTATTGAGTTGCAACAGCTACACTGCAACTCCGACATTTTCCTATTTCATGTATTTTAGCCAATCCCTTGTAGGATTGTTGTAATAATGTTTTCCGGGGTTGAGATCTTGCTCCCCCATATTTATTTGAGCCTGTAATGCTATATAATCATATGTATATCATATTTCAGTGATTTTCCCCTATGGACTACGCAGTTATAGAGTAGCTATATCATGTAGTAGTGTATTTCCTTCATTGCATGTATATCTTCCATTGAGGCTGATTTGCACTCACCTTGAGAGGTATTTCCCTCAAGGATTTTATATAATATTTGCTGATACACATTCTATATCAGATTCATACTCTTCTTACATTATATGAGGCATTATTTCACTGCTGTTACATATTAAAGTTTTTATGTTGCTGAAGATTCCCTTATTAAGCATTTTTTCAGTATACATGTTGGTGGGAGATCTGAATAACCCCCTTAGGGTTATTTCTTTGGGCTTATATTCTGCAGGGAGTTTGTATCAGATGTATTCCAAGGCATCCTAGCATTGGATTTCATTATTTTCACATGGGCTTCCTTATACAACGTCCTCATGGACAGTTGGTGCAGAAATTCCTTGAAGGGAATTATTATCTCTTGAAAAGTTCTATTGGCAGAGTCTGCTAGTGGGCCAGGTAGCCTCTGGATCTCATACTTCCTTGTGAATATGACATATCCAGTAAATTCCCTAGTAGTCAATCTCTGAAATAGTTCAGTGTTGATTGTTAATACTCCCGAAGTGGGAAAATAGAAATATCTTAAGATATTCCCGATGAAACAAAAATTTCCCCATTTGGGACATTACAAAAATGAGGACCAAACACAACCATGGGTCTTTCTTCCTGGAGGTTCAGGCTATCTAGGATGGGGGCTTCTTCTGGGGGAAGCATAAAAGAGGATACCTGAGACTGATAGGATGGTTGCTTCAATAGTTTAGTCAGAGGGATTGGGATTTTGACTTTCTCAAGTTCTTTTTGCAGGTTAAAGACAAAAGAGGACTTCTCTATTATATTTTCTTTTGAATCCTTATTTTCAGCTAAGGGCTTGACTTCTTTCATCACAGTCTTGAAATTTGGAGTAGTGGCCAACTTTGAAGAGGAAGGAATTTGGTCATTAGAATGTAAAGGCTCGTTTAGAGGCCTCTTACCTTTATCTGCGACCTTCTACACCATTGTCTCCTTCTATACAGCTACTTCATCTTGAGGTGTTTCTTCCTCCTGTTCCTGTGTACGAATTCTTTTTCTAGAAAAGCTAAGATCACATTTCTTATGGAACTGCGCTTGCATGAAGTCAACGAACTTCTTGCAGTAATCATTGATCTCTAGGTCCTCAGTGTCTCTAGTCTTTTCTTCTTCTTCTTGTAATGGAATCCCCATTCCATCACCTTCTTAAAAAGGACACTCAACTTCTTCACTATTTGAATAAGAAAGATATGGATCCTCTTACTCATCTGGAATGTCTTCGGTAGGACCATCCATTTGACCTTCCAGGTATAGTGGGTGTGGTACCTGGTCTTGCCGCTCCTTCCACTCTCTTTGTAGTATTTGCAGGGGTGGATTTCTATATTGCGGATTGTAACCCCTATTTGGAACATTTTGGAATGTCTTAGAGGATGAATTATTGGCTTCAAGTTCAAGCTTCACCAGCTTGCTTGAAATATTTTTGATCATTTTGTTCATCCCTTCAATTTTATTTTCAGCTGCCTCTCTGTCTTAGCTAGATGTAGATAACTCTTCTTTTCCTCTCCTCCTAGCATCTTGATCTGATCTCCCCTTTGATTTTCCTGTAGAGGTGAAATTAGCCTCCACCTCTAGTGCATCAGTCTGGGCCTCATCCAAGGTAGAAAAATTCCTCTCTCTCAGAGAGAATCCAAATTCTAAATCAAATACTGCTACAAACACCACTTTAGTAGTAGTCTAGTGAGGTTTCATCTTAGTTGGAAGGCTTGAGTATAACTTATTGAACCTTTTAATGAATTCAGGCACACTTTTGTTATGTCTTTTCCTAAGTGCATTAAACACTGTAAGACAATATCCATGGTCTTTATTTTCCCCCCACTTTTTGATGAAAGCATTTTCCATCTCCTCCCAGTTGGTAATGGAGTGATCTGCCAAAGTTTTGAACCATTTTCTAGCTTCTCCGTCCAAAGACTGGACAAACAATCTCAATAGTACATCCAAATGTTCAACATTAAAGTTTTCTGCAAAGGCATAGAAAAATTCCAGGTGTTTTGAGCTTCAATATCATTTTCCCTGTTGAAACGAGGCAGGATTTCAAAATAATCTTGAGGCATGTCGTTTAAGACCTGAGGTAATGCCAGAGGGGCATATTTGTTTAACAGGAAGCTCGGAATAGCCATCGGAGGTGGTGGGGGTGGAGGGAGAATTTGATGAGTAAGAGGAGGTGGTGGAAGAGAAGTATGCATGACAATTGGTATATATTGAATGGAGGGTTGAGGAGCTGATGGAAATGTTGGAATGTTAACAGCAGAAACTTCTGTGACCTCTTTGAATTCTTCTACCTCAGGAGTAGGATGAAGAAAGAAACTGGTAGTATCTATAGATTCAGCTTCATCTTTAACTTGAAAATTTTTGAGAGAGGGGTTATCTGAAGCATAATCAAGGGTTCTCACTGTGGAGTCAGGACCTTGATCTTGAACTATTTGGGAGGAGGATGATGGTGAGTATTCCAAATAAAATCTAGGGATATCTGTGTGAGCTGACTGTATTTCTCTCCAACCTCTCTTATGTAAAATATTTACTGGGTTAGACACCGAAGGTGTTCTCGACTGGGATGTATCTGACCTTAGATGTGGCTTTCGGGAAGCCAGGACTAAAAAATAAATTTATCTTATGAATGATAGTGGAGTCGCCAAGGTGAGGAATCTACAACTCTCAACTATTCTTTCTCACCTGTTCTGAAGAGTGAATGAAAAGTTTGTCGAGGCCCAGGGATTTATCTTTTCTCAAATTCGTATCCCCGGAAACAGCACCAGAAAGATGTTGTCACTCCTAGAGATAGTCTTGAGTTGTATAAATACCAGTGCCTATGACATCTTAATTAACAAGGAGCATAAAGTTCAACTTATAAATATTGAAAAGAAGGGGGCTCTCATGCTATCATATCTTAGTGGGAAGGTTTGGTGTAAGTGGAACCAAGACTTTCAAAACTTAAACAAAGCAAAAGTAATATTGTAATAAAAGAATGTGAACTTTGATAGTTGAACATATCAGACAATTTTAAGACAATATGTTGAAAAGGGGGCTGAATTCCAAAATGATCCACAGAGGTTAATAAAAAGAGGGAGACGGCTGGTGAGAAAGTGTAATGGACACTAACTATAACGGAAGTTCAATCTACAAACAAGTGTTCACAAATACTGTGCCTATGTGATAATAAGAATCCATACATGAGAACAAATTTAAAGATAGAACTCCATTGCTGCTAATATCAGAAGAACTTTGGCGAAAGTAGGAGATGAAACAGAATATCTTGCTTGAGCCATATTTATAGCACTAGACATGAGTGAATATGAATATCAATAAATGATAAAGTTACATTCAAGCCTATGAGCACTCGCATTCCAGAACACAGATATAATAAATATGGAAATGAATGAAATGAACCTTTGCATTACCAAAACGTAGGAGAGAGTTACAAATTGTGGAATACTCCGATCAGAATCTCCAAAATCAACAGAACTCCTTATCACTATGTCCCAATGGGATATTCAACATTAATATCAAAAATCCAGACACAATTACACACAGAGTTATTTTCTAGCTAATTCTTTTGAAAATCTGGAACCTTTTCTCTGTCTCTGTTTACTACTTTTATAGAATTCTCCATGAACATACGCGGGAAGCTATTTTGGGAAAATATCTTCTCCGCGTGATAGTAAGCAGTTTTAAGTCCTAATCAAAACAAAAAAATTCATGATGAGGTAGAACGCTTCTCATCATTTACAATTGGGCTCATGGCCGTTTCAAAAAAAAATATCAAAACTGTTCTAACATAAAGTAAATGCAAGAGTGAAATGTGAATCTCACTTGGAACTTGAAAGTAAATGTAAAAGTAAAAACTAAAGGCCACGAGGGCCGAATCATGAATTAACATCTTCAATGGTGAGAAAGGGTAGAGGCAGCGGCTGAAGCAAGCGGTGTGACGGTTGCAGAAGAGCTGGCTAACAGACTAGCATTACTTGTACACCTTTTCCAGGTGTCAACTGTGGGTCCAGGCATGGCGGTGAAAACTTCTGGTTTTATTTAAACCTCGGTAAGTTCATCGTAGCTGGAATGAATAGGAATTTTTTTACTTCACTTGATGTAGAAGCGAAAAATCTTTACCGAGGACTGAAACTATAGTTTCAGCTTTGAGCTGAGTAGATTTTTCAGAAGGTATATCTGTCCGATTCATTACTTATTTTAGTCGGCAGTCATATACTGATATCGGCTGTAGGACTGCGTTAGAAGGCTCCCATCATGTTGGGAGTCTTGCCAGTGTTATCCCCCCCCAATCTACCTCGAACAGTTCCAAACTAGCTGCCACCTTTTCCAAGATGTTCAAAGCCATGCTACGTGTGGACTCTTTATCTATCACCTTCTGACACTCCACAACTTCCTTGAACCTGCTCCTGATATCCCGCTTGACCACCTCTTCTGGACTTAGCTCTTTTAGAAAGGAAATATACATCTTTGTGCTTTGGACCCTGTTGGAGGCATCAATACCTCCTTCATGAAGCATTCTTCTGAACAGGCATACAACGTTCCTCATTTCCTCGATGATATTCAAAAACACCCATCACTTCTTCACCTCTATGATAATCTCTGTCCAAATCAAACACCTACCATCTAGGAGGGTGATATTTCCTTTCATTCGGTTAGTGAGCTCGCGGATGGTTTTCTCTTGTTGTGCCTTTTCCTGTTTCCCCTCCTCTATCTCTTTTTGCATAGTGGTAACCCTTTTGGAGTTCTCAACGAGGAGGGCTTCGAGCTCACTAATCCTCTGGCGTGCCGTTGAGACCTGGTTTTCCGCTACTTCAAGTGTGGATAGTGCATTAGTCAGCTGCTCATAGAGCGAGCTAGTCCCTTCTAGAGCCGGTGGAGTGCACACATGAGTGTACTAGCTTATCTGCAAGTCATTCATCCTTCCCTGTAGAGCAGCCATCTCCTCTGAAATATTAGTCTTCTCCTCCCTTTCCTTCACAAGAGAATCGGCCATGCTTGCCTTATCTTTCTCTGCTTGGACTAACTTAGCAGTTTTCACATGATGAGAGCCAGGTATATTTACTTTGTGTTTCAGGGCTACAACGTGCTTTTGTAATTCAACGATGAGATGACTTTGGGGGTCCGCTTTTCCTTTTTATTTCCCTTTTATTACCTCTTGGAGACTGTGTAGGTCGTTTGTGATTGCACAGGAGTTGAGCTTTTCTCTTCTGAAATTTTCCAGCACTTGGTTATGTTTACTTTGCAATTTTCTCAGAGTAAGGGAGAGCCATATTACCTCATATTTTAGCATGTCGCCAAAACACTGGAATAAATTTCATTTTTCAATAGGCAGAACTTGCAACATATATATTTCTATTTCCAGGGCTTTGTAGCTGGTGGTACCAGCTTCTGGGTTCAATATAGCTTCAGTCATAGCCATTACCAATTTCTCTTTATCCAAGTCTATCGCAGATGAAAACCTGGTATGGTACTTGTCGACATATCCTTCTAGCTCGGACCAGTGTTTTTCTTTGATTTCCTGTTCCTTATCCTACTCTCGCTCGCTCCTCGAGAGCTGCTAGCTAGGATGGCTTGTGAGACTTCTGAGAAATCCGAAGAGGCCGTGTTGTCTCGTATCACTATAATACCTTCTCTGCTCCTGTATGATTGCCCGTAAAGTGTTTCACTTTGAAGCAACTGTTTGTCTCCCATACCTTCTGCTTCGCTGGTCCCAGTTTTATTTCTTTTGAAAGGGGGAGAAGTTTCTCCCAACACACCAACCTCCTCCACCTGTTTCTAATTTGTTTCCCTTGTTGAAGCAGTATTTTCCTTTTCTCCCATCGCAGATGAATCAGTCTCCATGTGCAAAAGCAAAGGCCAGGTTTCAAGATTAGCTCGCCATTCGATGAAGGGCCTTATTTCATGATGTGTAGGAGTTGATTTAATCTTCTTTCTTCTATTAGAGATGATCCTTTCGGATTATAGGGCCAATCTTTCCCTTGCCTCAAATCCATGCCTTGAAGCAGAATTTCAACCACAGGAAGGGCGTGCCTTGAGTTAACAACGAAGGGGCCAATGGTGGTGGGAAGCTTGAGAATAAACCCCTTTTTTGCAGGGAGGAAGTGAAGCTGGTTAGCCTTTAAGGTCTGTCGGAGATACTCCAGA
The DNA here is from genome assembly GCA_034641835.2 of Pinus albicaulis. NCBI lineage: Eukaryota > Viridiplantae > Streptophyta > Pinopsida > Pinales > Pinaceae > Pinus > Pinus albicaulis. The sequence goes on along the minus strand of JAXQQM020072059.1, from coordinate 15,368 downwards.
GCGTAAATATGCCAGGCGGGAAATATTGGCAATTGGTAGGGAGAAACTTTGGCTCCATAAACCTTCATTTTAGTATAACGATAAAAAATATACCAGTCTCCAGTGCTTTCAGCTTCACTGTAGTGCAGCCATTTCCTTAGTTCATGAAAAATCCTAGGCGGAGGAGAATCATGGATGATAGTATAAGCTATGGGCATGAAATCATTCAGGAAACTTGAGTAACCCACCCCATTTTCCAACTGATGCGTTGTGGGGCTCCAGTCAAAAACTAGTCTTGGCTGAGAGTTTGTCCTATAAACCTTATCTAAACCCAAACCCTCAAATTTATCAGCATGCTGGAAGAGGAAAAGATAAAAGACCATTGAACAGAAACGAAAACGACGTGTGTCTGAGAGCTCCTAGAACTGAGTTTGAATTACGGAGGCCAGAAAAAAAGGGATATCTAAAACGACACAGAAAGGCTATACATTCTTTTGAGACTCGCCCAAACCCTTCCACACCTAGGAGACCTGCAATAAGAGCGAGGGTAGGCTAAAGGTCTTCTTTAAATAAGCTCAAGGGCACTGAATCTATAGTGGGGAGAGTTTTGAAATTCGAGTTGGTAATAGTAGCGATGAAATCGCTCTGTTGCCTCCATGGTAGCTTCGAAAACTGATGAGACAATGTTATTTCATTAAAATTGGCATAGTTCAAACTGGTAGGATAACAAAGGGCTTTTTTGATGATTTCGGGGGAGATGGTGAATATTTTGTTCCCCTAAGAGGATAGGAACATGCCTCAACATTCATCGTAAGCATCCCGGAGCCAACAAATGAATTCAACCACTGGGTAGACAGGGGGAGTAATTTGATGATACAGACCAGACAAAATGACTCGAAACCCATCTCTATTTTCCACATGCTTCCTGAACAGCTCAGGTTTGACTATGCTAATGAAGAATGGGTATTGCAGGTCTTGGATGTCGGCTTGAAAATCTATAAAAGTTTCTGGTCCAGGGACAACCTTGGACTCATGGGCTTGGGGAGTTTTAGGCTCTGATTTCTTGGCTGTGACTTTACCCATGACCATCATAAAAATTTAAAAACAAAAGGAAACCAGATGGAATGAAAGGGATGGAATACCTGCGAAGTAGGAAAAATGCTCAGGAAAATGACGCAGGGGTACTGACAACGACTTGGTAGACCTGGTACTGGGCGCTCACTTTTTCATATACAGTAATAGTAAACCAAGAGTATTTTACCACAGTAAATCACGGAACACAGTTATACAGGCCTGAGGCAGCTCGAGAAAAGATGGCAGGGTGAAACGAGTAGGGCTGACGTCATAAGGACGCTGACTGTGAGACACATGAAATAAAGGTATAGGTGTTAAGCTTTCGTTAGGTGAGTAACGCGTGTCGGGTTAAATTCCAGTACTGGTCTTGGTACCGGATGTCCTAAGACTTACCTTACCGTTGGACCGTGGTAATAGCTATACCTTGGGACTCGACCCAATAAGGACGTAAGGTGATATTCGTAATAGCTTTTAAACCCATGGCCTTTTCTTCATAGAGAGCTCGACTCGTGTCATGATCCTTGACACATCATTAGAATTTTTTTGGGGGGGGGAAGGCTCCGCCTTACTCCTGTCGTCTGTGACCTCTCCGGAATTGTGCTTGCATTCCTTCTTCTGTGCGTGTGCTGAGTACAAGTGGGTCCCGTTTTATATCCATTTCCTTCGCACTTTTTGACTTTCGTTATTTAGATTAAGGCTTTTAACATACTCCCACTTTATTATAAAGCACGCTTTCCCCCTTTTTATATATGGCTCATCTAAATTTAATTTCCCCTTCACACCCTTTGAAACATAAGCCGAATTTACTATTGTCGGGTAGTCTGCCTTTATAAACCTTCTTCAAACATTAAGGGCTGAATGATATAATCAACAGAAGATATGACCACCCCTTCATATCCTTGGGACGATATGCACCATCATGCATATTTACTTCTACAGAAAACCCATGATCAATATGCTGTGAAGTCCAAAAACATCATCCATGGTGAGGTCGATTGGTTTAAAAATCCCATTCTTGCACCAGATGCTTTCGAAGAAGTAAATATGGCTAAAATTAAAAAATAACATTTCAAATAAACCAGGGATCGATGAAAATATCACCTTGGGGGCACAATGTACCCCAGAAGAAATTGATTCTTGCACTAAGTTATTCAAATAATTTTGTGATGTTTTCGCCTGGTCTTATTCCAAGATTCCTGGACTTGATCCTACCATTGTTGAACACCATATCGACACATGGCTAGATTCCATTCCTGTCCGCAAAAAGCAGAGACCTATCCATCCTTCCAAGCGTGAAGCTATCAAAGTCGAAATAGATAATCTTAAGCAGGTTAGTTTCATCTACCCCATTGAATACACCACATGGGTGTCCAATCCTCTTCCCATCTTAAAGAAACAAGACACCATTCGTGTCTACACGAAATTTCGCAATTTGAGAAAATTTTGTCCTAAAGACAACTTTCATAGACCAAATCATTGATGAGTGTGTGGGGCATGATGTTATTTCCTTTATGGATGGATTCTCTAGATATAACCAGATACGTATCCTTTATGTTGATCAACTTAAACCACTTTCACTAGTCCGTGGGGAACTTTTTCTTATAGGGTCATGCATTTCGGTTTAAAGAATGTTGCAACCCATTTTCAGTTTTCCATATCCTACTATTTCCATGATGTGGCTCATATTATCCTTGCGTATCTAGACGATCTCACCGCTCTTTCCAAGCTTTGGTCACAACACCATGATTTGCGTACCATCTTCCGGCGATGTCATAAGTATAAAATTTGCCTCGATCCTCTTTGTTATCACTCCAATAATTCTCAAGGGTTGTTTATATTTTGGTTTAAAGAATATTAGATGTAACCACAAACCTACTTTAAACCTCATGATCTAGCCTTCCTAATTCTCAGAGAGGGCTCTCTCTATATGATTTATCTTTGTTGATTTTAGTTGATTTTAGGCTAGTTATGTAAGATTACTTGGGATTTGATTTTGGATTTGGTTTGGTGGTGAAATCACTTACTCATATGGATAGATGTAGGTCTGTATTCCATTGGGCTAATGGAGTCAAAGTTTCAAGCAGCAGAAGCAGGATCAAGTTTCTAAAGGGAAGTATTCACAAGGCAAGATAGTTTAGTCACTTCAGATCCTTAGGCTGATGGTGAAAATGGTTTCAATCGGTATAAGAGAGAAATTAAGGGTCCTCAAATCCAGATAATGAGTGAAAAGACAAAGGTCAATCGATATAAGGGGGCAATAAAGAATTCCCTAATATGGATATTAGAAGACAAACATATAAATGATAAATAGTTCAAGACAAAGTGTAATTAAACATGTTCTGTAATAACATTCCAATTATATCATTTAGATTAAGAAAACATATGACCATGTGAAAACTTCAGAAAGAAAAAATTGAACAAGTAGAAAGTACTTCAATGTGATGGACCAACACATGAATCCTATAATATAATCTCTTTATTTCTTTAATCTAGTCTGCTGACTTGAAATTGGTATAATCACCCTCAGGTTCTAGAATAGTACAACTATAGAAATGTTCAACAATTCATCCACACCAAATACTTCAAAATGTGAAGTATTTATACAAAAAATATTACAAAATATCCTAAAAAAACTTAGGAATTATTCAAGGAAAAATAAATATCTTCATGCAAGAAGATAGAGACAACTCTCTAACTAATGCAAGTTTTCCCTGCTTTTATTGATTTGCTATTTAATTGTTGATATTTTTCTATTGATTTGTAATTTCTATTTTTCTACACTGGCAGCTTTCATCCCTGCTTTGTAATTTCTATCTTGACTTTAGCTATGACTGTAAACTGATACTCTTTATTATGATGCTCTTTAACCTTTTTACTATTGTTCTTTACTGTAAACTGTAACTATAAAACAACTTGCTATGTTTTATCTTTTCTTGACTAATATTTTTCTCATTTGATTGCCCTGTTTGACTCCTTTGATCTTCATAGAAAATCAGTCAATTTTTCCCAAATTTCTGCTTCTGGTAACTTAATTTTCACCATCTCCTAAATATCTCATCAACCTCTGTGTATTTTGAGAATGTAGGCTTGTTGACAAATAAGTGTTTCGCCCCATGTTGTAGGTAAAACAGATTCTCAAAATTCTTGTAAATTACCTTCCTTATTGGAATTCCCTGCATGGCTGAATTATTAGCTTGCTATTTAGCCCATTCTCTCATCTTCTTATCATAATAATCCTGCTTCATTATTTTGTCATGAATAACTAATGGATTTGGAAGGCGTTTTTGTCTGAGTGTCAAACTTCATCATGAACCTTGTGATGACAACTTCCATATTCTGGTATTTCTCTTCTAGCTGTATCATCAGATTATTTTTAGGAATAACCTTCCTAACTTCTAGGATGGTTTCTGTTTTGTCAGTAGTTCCAATTTCTTCTAGTTCTTACCTACTCTTGGAATTAAGAAATTTTATGATCTCATTTTCTTCTTTTGGCTTCTTACCAAGTTCTTCTTTTATCTTTTGGATAGCTTCTGTTGCTGCTTTGACTAAGTATTTCTGTTCATAGATCACCTGTATGGATGGCCAAATATTATTGACAGATTCAATGATATTGGCCCATAGCTGCTGCTTGGCTTGTGTCATTGGTTCTTTTAGTGTTATATATTTCTCTAACTTCTTTAATTGCTCATTCCACCTATTTGCCTTTTTTTCTTCATTCTTGTGCATTATCTTAGCAAGTTTGTTTTCATCTTCCAGAATTTTCAGTTGTTTGTTAAGTCTGTTAATTTCATTTTTCTGAATAGACATGTCCTGCATTTCTTTTACTAATTTACTTGCTTCATCTGTAGCCTGTGCTGCTGTTGTTGAATATTATGTAGCTGAAGTTGTTTATGAGGTGACAGGTAGTGTTATAGCCATTAGTACTACAGGATCCAATGATTCTGCTAGCGTGGAAGGTATAATTGTTGTGACTACAGGAATTATAGTGGTAGGGGTTTCTTCTTTGGCGTTTTTCTCCTAGACCAACTTGTCCATTTCATTCTCTGTTTCCTTGATTTGGGAAGTCAAGTGAAGTATGAGATTCATCATCTCATCTTTATGATTTGCATCCTATAACAATTCCTTTGCTGGAGGATGTTCAGTAGGAGGCAGGTTAAGTTGCTTCTTTAATGCAACAATGTCTACATTATTATTTTTTATCAATTCATTCATAACTTATACATTTGTTGGATCATATCCTACTTGAATAACCAAATCCTCTAGTGATTTGATTTTGTTTTCCTTAGCCCGTGAGGATGCCATTTCCAGTTTGAGTTTATCTTTGATGTTTGCAAGAGTGTTTTGTAGATTTTGTACACTCATGACTTTATTTTTCATTTTGGAGTAAAGCATTTCACCAGCTTGTTTGTGAAATTCTATCTGATCAATAGGATGAAGATCATCTTCTTGAACTTCATATGATGAATTTTTGTAATCAGCTGATGATTTGGGACGCTTTACTTTAGGTTGCAGTAAGGTCATCTGCATTTTTCTAGTTTTGTAGTCAAAAACATAAAGTAATCTGCTTTGGTCACTGGGTGACTGTTTCCAATACTGGTTGTATGTATCAGTCTTCAAAGCTTCATTTCTCATCTTTGTCTCTCTGTATTTCTGCATAATGTCCATTTCCTTCTCTTCTGGTCTGCTGGATGATGACATTTCAACACTGTGTTGCTTCTGAATAAGCTGAGTGTTTGAAGTTGAAGGTTGATGTATTTCTTCAATCACTGCAGGAGGTGCATTGTCCTTTGCTGCTGTATCTGTATCAATCACTGCAGGAGGTGCGTTGTCCTTTGCTGTTGTATCCGTATCAATCACTTCTATTGTTTCCACTTATTCATTGATAGGATTTAATTTTGGCTTTTTCCTGTACATTAATTTAAATTTAGTTTCAGTAGTTGTCTCTACCGTGTATGATCCTTCCTCTCTGATTCTCTTTGAGCTTTTATCTTCTTGGGCTGGAGTTTGCAAAGTTTGACTAGTATCACCTTGCTTCTCTTCCTCAATTAAGGTGTTCTCCAACCATTCAGACTGGTGAGAGTATTTCTCAATTTCTGGTTTCTTTTCATGTACATAAGGAGTTAGTTTGGATTTAACTCTCAGTTTACTTATTACTCCTAGAGGATCATAATACCATAGAAAAATATTACTGAATTTAAACTCCTGCAAATACTTTTCAGCCTCTGGACCTAAATCTCTGTTATTACAAATGAAAGGGCCAACCTGGTTTTTTATTTTGAACTATGTCTTTTTCTTAGCTGCCAGGAAATTGATTGCATCAGAATTAATAATCTGCCTTATATACTCAAGGGAAAATAACCTCATTGGGAGGTATTTGGGTAGTTTATATGGAATAATATTTGATCCATATACCCTTATCTCTGTATGGTTTTGATACAAGTACCAATCTCCTATTCTATTATGCTCTGACAATTGCAAGACCTTTTTAATATCCTCACTTATTTTGGGTTGCATACTACTGTTCAGCATATTGACCATAGGATGAATGAAGGAATCAATAAACTCTGTATAGGTGGACTGTGTGGAGTTTTTTATTATTAAAGGAGTCCAAAATATGACTGAATATGGGTTACCTTCAACATTAAGCTTTTGAAGGTTGATGGCAAATTTTTCAGACTGAAAGTATAAAAACACGTGGAATAAGACTCAGGAATAATTCAAAAACCTTCTTCAGGCATTTTGACAAGCTGTTCATGAATATTGTTAGCAAGGTATTGGGAAAAATTAGAAATGGTAGCAGGAGGCTAAAAAAGTGTGAAAGTAGACAAAAAACCTAGTAGTGCAACATCAAGATGATCATCTGTGAAATAACCAAGAATAAAATACAACATTCTAATGATATGTCTGTTTCTTTCAGAAAATTTTGCAGATGGGTAAGGAGGATTTATCTTGGGAATTTCTACAGATGAAGGCATGAAGGTTTGGAATATCTGGAACCTCTTGGGGAAGTCTAGATTCAGTTATAACTGTGTAAGAGCCTTAATGGAAAAAGGGGTTTCATCTGGCTTGTATTGGATCTAGCGCATTTGATTAATTGACTCAGCTGTAATAGTAAGCAGAATTTACTTTCATGGTTTATTATGGCTCTTTGGTCTAGGAAATGGCAAGGTTGAAAAAGTCTTATTACTTCTGGGCACTAAAAAGTTTGTGGGAATACATACTTTGGAAAATTAGATTCCCATGGAGCTCTTGAAGGTTAAATTTAGTGACTGTGTCATTAATCTTAAAATATTTGTCATCTAGGGGAGTGTGTTTTACATCTACAACTGGGGGTTGTAGAGGATTGACAGGTACAATGCTTTTGGAAGCCATTGTTTGTTTGATTTCTTCAATTGATTAACCTTTGACTTAGAAAAATGGTTTTCGGGCTTTGGGAGTACCTTAGAAAGATTATAACAGTTTTGTAGAAAGATTTGGATACAACAGGGGCTTATCTGTGGTTTGTAAAGGTTTAATTGATCAAATTTTCAATCTCTATGATTTAAAGCAATTTCAGACCTCATAATTTCCGTGAAAATATGTCCAAGGTTTACAGAAAAGGATTTGGGAAGCTATTCGGATTTCTTCAAGTCTATAGATGGCTTCTAAATGATTCAATTAATCAAATTGTTCTTTCTATGAAAAAAAGTAATCTCAGGACTTCAGAATTCTGCAAAAGGATGCCTAGGGTCTGTATGAAAGGTTTGAAAGGCACATAAGGTTTCCTTTAGTCTACAAAGGCTTCCATTTTAATTCAATTACTGATTAATTTATTTATTGCTTTAGGAACAGGCCTAAGCACTGAAGAATACCGGGATAAAATAAGGATTCTGGTTTGCAGAAGGGTTTTGAGGTATCAGAAAGATCTCCGAGGCTCCGCTGGTCTTTAATAGTGCTTTGGATGACTTATGTAGTGTATTTTGGTAGAAAATGGTTGAATTCTAGTTGAATTAGGCTTAAAATGAGGTCAAAAGCGTGATATTTTCTTGAAAAACGGTCGGTAATGCTATTTCAGTGAAAAAATGTAACAGAATGTGGTAAAAGGGCTAACAAAGGGTGGCTATATGCATTTTTAACCAATAGTGATTATCATAAATGCACGAGCCTTTTCAAATGATAGGATGGTTTGGATAACGGTTAGGATAAACCGTTGAGTAGTTTTCGCATGAGTGAAAAGTAGTAAGCGTTAAAGTTTGGATCGATGCGATCAAATGGAAAATCGACACGTAGCCAGGAGTAGAGCTCCAAAAACCATGTATATCGCAAGGTCTGGGGTATGTTAACGATCATGATTTCGAATGTGTGATAGGCAATGTTGGCCGTTAGATCTGATTAATGTTGATTTGATGGATGGGACGATGCGATGGAGTATCAGGATTTGAAGGCGTGGGACTCGGGACTTTAAATTATGCATTGGAGTTATACTATATATGGTTGGGGTTTGATATATGTGATAGGGTTAAATAAAGAACCAATGGGGTTAGGGAAATTGGAACTTTATAATAGGCAGGGTAATAATAAAAACATTATATGTTTATTCAACATAAGGGTCAAGACTTTATAATTTAAGGAATTAATAAAATAGGGGTTTATGTGTATTTAAGGGATTTAGTATATAAGGTTAAATGTTAATAATGAAATGTAATGTGGAAAATTAAATACAGTAAGTAAAACTTTAAAATTGATATCGGAAAGGCATTGTTTCATTGTGGGACCCGACATATCACTTTTTTTTTCAAAGAAATACTTAGGATAAAGGTATTTTTGTGTTTTTGGTGTATTTTTGAATAAAGGAAAATTACTAAAGGGTAATTTTTACTTTTCCAATGATAAAATGTGCATTTTAACATAGGAAAAGGGATTTTTTGCAAGGGGGAAAAGAGTTAAGTAAGGGGAAAGAGTAAAAATGAAGGGGATGGGGTATTTTTACAAGGGAATGATTTTGAAATGAAGTTAGTAAATGAAGTAACCAATTTTCTGCCATCCATGCCTTATGAAAACTGCTTCTGCCTACCCATCAACTACCCTAACATTTTTTCTTCATTTACATGGGTGCATTTGAGCTTGCAAACCCTTATTCATTTTTCTTTTAAACAACAAACTAACTAATTCTATCCTTATTTCTTCCAAGGGCTCAGATTAAACTATTGAGCTCCTTATTATTCTCTACCTAACTACTAATTTGCCAAGATTAAACAGTTTGGATAGATCTTTATTCTCTATCTATCGACATTAAATTTAAAGCATAAAAGGTCAAGATTAAGCAGTTTGACCTTTATGTATTGTGGCATTTTTGACAAGATGCACACAATATTATTTTGCAAAGTGAAGTAAAAAGTAGTGGCATTTGAATTTTCATCACTTTCATGTTTTATTTTTATCTCTTTTTTGTTTGGGGTTCATTTTCTATTCCTTTTTATCTTTTTTCTTTCAATTCCTTTGATTTGTCTTTTAGGACTTTTACCCTCTTTAAAATTTTTTAATTTTCTAATATGGGAAAAAAATTTGTAGAAAGAAAAGTATGTACATATTACAAGACTAATCAAATTCAATTCAAAATTATGAATCCTATTATTATAGGACCCTAACACTCTTAAGTGCATCTTTTGTGTTTATATCGACCAAATATTGGGCTTCATTGTGTCCAAATACAATATCACTCTTGACCCTCTCAAAGTTCAAGCCATTCTCGAACTTCCCCCTCCTTATACCCTTCACTAGTTACAAAGCCTCCAAGGCAAAGCAAACTTTCCTCATCATTTTGTTCTTGACTATGCTACCACTACTCATGGGGTTATTACACTCCTTCGATCTAACATTCCAATTTTTTTGGATGAACAAGCTCAATAGTCTTTTGATACCCTAAAATGTGCTCTCACTTTCACTCCCTTCATCAATCCACCTAAATTTGAGAGGGAATTCATATTGTATATCTCATCTTCAACTCATTCGGGCATCGGGGTCTTAATACAATAATATAGTTCTGGAAATGAGCATGTCATGTATTATTTCAGTAGGAATATTAATGCCCCCCCTGTGTCCTATTCCCATGAATAAAATTTGGCACTGACTGTTGTGTTCTCTGTTCAGAAGCTTCATCATTATATCATTACCTGTACCACTAAATTTGTGACTAATTACAACCCTATGGCCTTCCTGTTGAGTTTATGAATCATCAATGGAAAGTATTCCCGTTGGATCATTATCCTTCAAGAATTCAATCTACAATTTGTCACACCCAAGAGTAAGAAAGGTTTAGCCCTTGCTGAATTTATTTATGAATTCCCTACTGGTGTGCCTGATTCGCTAGAAAATTATGACCTTCCATATGAACACATGTTTGCCATAACCTTGAATTATCCTTGGTATTGTGACATTCTCACCTATTTTTGAACCCATAAATTTACCCCCCATCTTGACCATGATGTTCGACGATGCATTCGACATCAAGCCCCTCGCTATATCCTTATCTATGGAAATATTTATCATCATGGTGTTTATACTATCCTTCATTATTGTTTCACCCATGCTAAAGCCGAGAAAGTTCTTAATGCTTTTCTTGGTGGTGCTTATGTTGGTCACCTCTCCAGAATGACCATTGCCCATAAAATTATGTGTGTCAGATAATTTTTTCATTCTCGCTTTAGTGATTGCATTGAGGTTGTAAAACATTGTCCCAATTGTCAATTATACGCCCCTAAGGCTTGAGCCCCACCTGATCCCCTCGATCCTATCATCACATTTGGTTCTTTACGTAAATGGGCCATTGATTTTATGGAGTGTCGACCCCCATATGCTAATACCCATAAGTATATTATCATGGTCATCGAATATTTCACCAAATGGGTTGAATCCATGCCCATTATTAATAACACCACAACTACAACAGCCCTATTCATTTTTAACCATGTTATCGCTAGATTTGGGGTTTTGAAGAAATTGGTTTCCAACCATGGTCAACACTTTGAAGATGAGATCTGGCATGAGTTTTCCTCACTGTTAGGCTTTGAACACCAATATTCATCTTATTATTACCCCCAAGGCAATGGCCAAGTTGAAGCTATCACTAAAATTTTTAAAACCATGCTTCAGCGGATAATGAATAAACAAAAAACCAACTGGAACCTTACTCTCTTCCCAATGTTGTGGGCCTATAGAACCTCTATTAAGAATACCATCGAGTTCACTCTTTCCGCCTCATTTTTGGATAGGAGGTAGTATTACCAATCGAGTGTGAAATACCCTCCCTCCACCTTGTTGTCAAACTCCTCCCGGACACCCAACCTATAGAAAAAATACTTATCATTCTTGTACATGCCAATGAATACCATCGTGTTGCATTGCAAACCATTGAAGTGACCAAAAAGTGCACCAAAGCTCAGTATGACCATAAAGCCCACCCTTGTACCTTTCACAAAGGCGAGCTTGTTGTTGTCTATGACCAAGCTCATGATGTCCTAGGGCATGGGAAGTTTGAAAGATTATGGATTAGTCCTTACATCATTCACAAGTGTTTGGTAAAGGGCACATACCTTTTATAGGGTCTAGAAGGTGAAATCCTTCCTAACTCTCGCAATGCACTCTACCTAGAAGATTTTTAACCATATCATTTCCCATTTAAATGCATGTATCTTTTTCTTTTCTAAATTTAGGTAGCTTGCATCCCCCATCTTCTCATTCGTTTTTTCTTGTCTCTTTTAGATGGATCCATTATTCAAACCTCATATCAGTTATGCTGATGGAATGAGTTTCTTCTCCAAGAATCTAGCCTCAGCAAATTGGGTCATTTTCACCCCTTTGCATTCTTTATTTCCATTAGAGAACTTTTTAGGTCTAAAATGGGCTCCTAATAAAAATTTACAACCAAAATAAACTTTATAATAACCAGTAGGATTCAAGATGATGATGTCAACCATGGGGTATGATTCACAAATTTTGGGGTAAAAAAGAAAAATTTTAAAAAATAATAAAATAATAAATCTACTTTTTAACTTGTATTTTCAACTTATATCCCTAAGAATTTATTGAAATTTTGAATGGGAGTACTCGCTAGATGAAAAATCAATTCCTCATCCAAGGAATACCCATGTTGCATACTTTCAAAGGACCCTGCTACACAAAAAATGAAAAATACATGAAAACACGTGATTGCAATCATGTTTTCATGTATTTCCCATTTTTCATGTAGCAGGGTACATCAAAATTATGCAACATGGGTACTCCTTGGATGATGATTCAAATTCTGCATCCAACAAGTGTTCTTGATCAAAATTTGAGTAAACCCATAGGGAGATAAGTTGAAAAAGTATTTTTTAATTTTTTCCCTCTAAAATTTGATGATGTACTATAATCTTATTTTATTATTTCCACAATTATTTTATAATTTCCTTAGGAGGCCCATTTTATACCTGAAAATTCCCTTAATGACTCCTATGACGTCTCCATTGGATATGTCACCAATAATCAGGATGAATATGATGCCGTGATATGTTTGTTAGCCAGTGCGCTTAATCATCACATCCTTCACCTTCATGCTAGTCTTGATTCCTTAATCCTTGCTATGCAACTAAATGATAAGTTTATCATGTGCGTAATATTGTAATTTTTAGAAGATATAAATGAGTTAATATTTTTACACGTGAATTTGAATCCATTACATTCATTCATGTTCCTAGAGAAAAAAATAACTATGTAGATACCATTGCAAATAACATTCAAGATTGGCATTTATCACATGCATATACAATAATAAATATATATCATAAACAAATGGCAAACCAACATCATCAGAATAGATACATAATCATATTATGTATCATAATATAAAACATATAGTGTTTGGAGTCCACTACTCTAAATAAATTCGACATGCCCATAGCATGTTAGAAAAAAAACAAAAATAAGGGACCACATGTCGTTATGCCTAATCATTGTCATATGGAGGATCCTGAGCCAATGGCCCATACCATTCATCCATAATTCTCGAACAACCTGACTGTCCATAGCTATGTGCCTCATAATACCTCGCCATTCTGAGGGAATATCGATGCACTCATCCTTATACTGATATTCTAACGCATTCCATTTGTTCTCCATTACCCTAGTTAGTAGCACCTCTAACCTACGTCGGAGGTCCTCCAATAGCACATCATTATTTTATTTCTATTGTGATGTCGAACCTCTCTGATCTGTAGCCCCAAGTGCTGCAACTCATCGCGAATATCCTACCAGCCTCATTAGTGCTATATTTTCAAACCAATTTTTTTAAAATCAGTACTGCATAAATGAATTTTCTAAACTCTACATGCAACCAAAATGTAACAAATATCACTTACCGTCTGAAACTATGTTCATCTTGGTGAGAGTGGTAATTCAAATCTCCCTAGTATTTCATTCCATTATATGGATAGTCATATATGTAAAATAGAATATGGTCCCAATGAGCGAAGAAATGAGGTCGGAACTCCCATCCAACTCCCCCCTCCTCCACCTCATCACAATAGTTTCCCCCAACAGTGCATCCTGGGCTCCTATGGGCCCCCATCACAGATTTATACATGTGGACAAACGGTTGGTATCTTATCAAAGAATAATGAGCATACAACTTTCCCAAACGAACAATTATCATTTGTATGTCACCTGCATAGTCCCAACTGTCATTTCAATGTCAACAAAAACATTTTGGACCACCCATAATAGGTCCCTCCTAGTACACTCTCCACTAGCATCATCTTCCCCCTTGTGATGTGACAAAAGGCATGAATACCCAATATTTGTACCACTGCTATAGCTGTAGCCCATGTCTCAAGTATCTCTAAGTCATGAATATGGATGGTCATACCCTTTTCACGAGCACTAGGTACACAATGAAGCTCCAAAAAATCCTCTATATGCCTTCCAAAAGGTAGTATTGGATGTATCTCCACCACTGCCCTCAAGGGTGGAAAGCCTATAAAAAAGGATGTCCTAGATAATAGTCTTGATCTTATGCCACTATACCACAACAACCTCCTGATATGGATCTCAGTAGCTCCCAATCTTCGACAAAATTGGATCACCATCCTTCATCAATGGGTTCTCCAAGAACTTAAACAACCCATATCGTGCCAAAAACCCTCTTACTTTTTGGTTCCCTTGAATCTCAGCATGAAGAGTATCAAATTGATGTTCTCGCCAAACCAACCTTAGCTCTAACATACCTACAAAATACCATTATGTTTTTTAGTTCAGAGTGAAAATCATCCACTCCTGGTTCTTAGCCTCAGCTCAATAGATACCCCAAACCTACCTTTCCCTGAAGCCCAAAACGCAGTTTTTCCCCTTAAAAGTGCATTGGACACTCTTTTTTCCCCTGTTTTTGCATTCTAAAATGCAGAAAAGAGACAAACAAATGCACTGCGACTATGAGTAAAGAAAAAAATTTCTCCCACTAAGATGAGGCCCTATTCTGAAATTTTAAACCACCAATATTGATGAGTAAGGTTAGGCCACCTACCTACAACTCAGAGATCCAAATTATGATGGTTGGTTTGTCTTCTACAATCTCGTTAATATTTATGGTGATCTCCTCCTTTCTAGATTCTCCAACAAATCACTATTCAAATGAATTGGATTTGGTTAAAGAAGACATTTTCTAGGAAAACCCTAGTTTTTCCATCGCCCATTGCGACCAAACCATAGCTTGGTTTGAAGAATCATCAGCACCGTTGGAAATATCTCACCGAGTTCTATAATGGGTATCTTTTTTGTTTTGGTAATTTGACAATTCACTAGGAAGCCATTTTTCCATGAGGTTTCAGTTTTCTTCCGATTAAAATCAAATTTATTCATATGATATGCTTGTACTCTGTTACCACTTTACCTTTGCACTTATCGACTCATGTGTCGATTTTCATCATGAGTAACCATTATTTACTCATGTTTTTCTAGTCCCCTTTGGGCCACCCTCATGTGGCAACATCATTGATTCACCCTTGTTCAGAAGATCCGAGATGAGTCACCCTTACATTCATGGAGTTTGTTATGAGTCCAATTGAGTCCAATTGAGTCCAATTGCAGTATTCTATCCATATTTTAATCGCATTCATCCCATTTTTCTCATATTTTTCCTCTAGCTATACTGCTTTGCCTTTGAAAAGCCTTTGTGTGATTAATCGACCATCCCTTCTAGAATCAAGTTAGTCGCTGACAGGTCAACCATGCATATCATTCTCTAAAAAGGGAAGTCGTTAGTCCACCTCTCATCTTCTATCCTTCTGTTAACACTGAAAATTTTA